>JAYMFW010055552.1:0-15866 GCA_036785005.1 Tubulanus punctatus | reverse complement strand
AGAGGCCAAAGTGCAATCATAACGTGGTGACTCCCGTTGTCCCGTAAATACTTACGGGTAAGTCAGACTACCCCTGATTTAACAGGTCCTGAAAGTTACGGGTGTTTTGTGAATAAGGAGTTTTCTCTATGAGTGAACTTAAGAGACAAGTAGACATGAATGCGTACTGGGCTAGGACATTGAAAGATCATGAAGTTGCTTAGTGAGGAGTGCCCATAGGGGCTGCACACTGCTGTATGCACCCCAGGGAGTCAAGTATATATCAATGAGTGAAAGGTCCATATAACCTGGCTAATAATTGTCAAAGCAATGCGAGCAACTCAATGAGCTGGAACAACGCTATATGAAAACCTGACATTATAATCATCATATATTGCTATTGCTATTATTTCATTTAGATAAGAGATACAGTAATTGCGCTGCATCCTCACTACGCATTCAGTTACGCTCCGGGAGTGATTCTCGACGTATTTCCCGATCTGTCGTTGCTCGTTCGTCTTTACGACGGCGCCGAATCTCACCTGCCGCGAGACGAAATCTACAAGTTGCCGCCGCGGAAATTCGATAAAGACATCGAGTACATTGTCCAATGCGAAGAGAAATGGGTCGGGCAGGCGGTCATCGCTAGGAACGATGATACCGGAGTTTACAATTTAGGTAAATAATTGTTCAGCTAATTTTCAAGAACAAACTCTTATAGAATTTGTAATGAAGAAGACACAATTATCCATGTCTGAAACGTAAGATGTTTATCCCACTAATTAACCCTTCACGAACAGAGACACTACACTAAGTGACAAACTGACACCGCGACCTAAGGCACCTATCGCCAGCACATGGCAGCCAACGCCTTTACCGACTGAGCTAACTCGCCACCCTCATATGTCACTTTGTCACTGGGTTGATTAGTGGGTTAAAAATCTAATAGAATTTCTTTTGAATTAACAGTATACTCCTCTTACCTCGGATCCGTTTAAGTCTCAGATTCGCTTAGCTCCGACTAAAATTCTTGCCCCTTAGCTTCATGTTCTATTGAAATTTGTTTCACTTAACTCAGAATGTCGCATAGCTCAGACAAAAATTCTCGGTCCCTGTAGATCCGAGGTGATCAGAGTCTACTGTAATTTATGGATTATTTTCAAACACAATAAAACTTTCAAAAGTAAATGCTGGTATACATTTTTTGTGAACCGTCTTTAGATAGACGTACCATTAGTGATTTTTATGCCACTCATGCATTGTATTTAGATTTAAAAAACACTTCGAAACATGATTTAACTCTAAAAGTTTTCATATGTAGAATACATGTATTTTGAAACTTTAAAAAACTTTCCAAAGTAAATTTTGGTAGTATCTAAGGGTAAGTATATTGTGGAACTCTTTTCTCCGAACCAAAAGTTAACTTTCGAATTGACCAATGTTATTGATTTATAGACTAATAATTGAAAATATTTCCAATAAGAAAACGATATCAAGGTTTAGTTGATATGAAGCATTGCCTTGTTAACAAATTTCAGCATCAGTGAAGGAACGACTGAGCTGCGGAAGTAATTTCGTTCTCGTGTGGGCAGACGGCAGCGAGTCTGAGCAGACGTCATCTTGTATATTCGGACCATTCACGAAACGCCATCCACTAACTGTCGGCGATAAAGTGCTGGCAGTAGCAGACGCCACTACGCTGACTTATCTACCAGGACAAATCACGTCTATTGCTGAAAACAAACTTTCTGTTCTGTTCTGTAATGGAATGAAGTGAGTGGAAATGTATATACAATGTACAATTTACAGTCAAAACTTGTTATAACTCCACCCGCAAGGGCTTTGAAATGTGGCATCGTAACAAATTTGGTGTTTATTGGATGGCAATTTATTACAAATTAAACCAAAGTTGGTAGATTTGTTCCTTAGAAAAAGCTATCATTGCCTAAACTCACCTGGTATTATCTGCCTCCTTGGTACAGGGCTAGCGTGTCTGCTTAGGTTTGGAGTTTAATCCTTGGGTAGATAGTGTGTGTGGAAACTCATTCAAAGGCCTCCCCGTCCTGAAAATCAGGTAACTGAAGGTAATGAGACATTAAGTGCTACTATACTATTATGGGTACAGGCTTTGACTGATGGACTACATAAATTTGTGTTTTTTATATGATATCAGTTTTGGCAATACATTTTTTTTCTAATTTCAGAGGTGAAGACTTTGATCCACTGCAGGTTTTCTGGTTGTCGAAGGATTTCTTCAACATCGCCGTTGCGTATTTCAAAAGTAAGGAGAATCTACCCGCAAAACTACAACATACATTCAGTATAGACTCTCAACCAGAGTGACCCGACTCAAATGTTTATTCAGTTGGTCACATAGGTCTTATTATAGATATGCTTATCTATATGGACAGAAAACTTTTAAGGGCATAGATAAAAAGTGCAATTGATTGTCCAGTGAAAAATGCATAGGTTATAAATGGCCGACCCTCTAAATACAAATCTCGCCTCTAACCCTTGGTTAGACACGGCAGGTTGGATTGAAATCCCTACGCATTTTTGTGGTTCTTCACGTATTTTTGGATCTAGGAGTGGCTGCATATAAGCATCAAGATAAAGGTCAACTTATGCAAATTTATGGTAAGCTAAAATGAGTATAATGACCACGTATGATAGAAGCTAGGTAAACTTGCTTGTTCTGGTTCAGTTAAATATGCTTATTCCAGATTGTTTGCGATAAGGACTTCTAATCTGTATTCCAAAGAAGTTACATATCATTTGGATGAAGTTTATCGTTTACAAGTGAACCAGTTTCAGCAAGCTTTACTGTATATATTAAACCATTGACTGTGATATGTAGAGTATTTAGATGTACTATTAAATTAATTCATTAACACTGAGTTACTGGTATTTCATCATACCACTGTGGTGCTAATATTGGCTACTTAAGTTTTAATAGAACTGTTTTCTAACTAATGAATATACACAATAAAAGTGATAAAAATCTATGGATCTATACGTTTTCAGTAATATATTTGAAGGATCGATGACGCTTCAAGGAAGATAATGTTAGCAATTCTTTCTTTGAAGTTGTCAAATCTTAATTGGAATCATTCATTTAGTACACATGCATAGTTTTCAGATGACTCACTTAAGTATCAGAAATGATACAACTGGTATTTGAGGCACTTCATAGATAAATCATTGATACCTACGGCTTCTTAGGGTTAATGATGACTACCGGGAAGTCTGGAAAATGGTTATGCTTTAATTGCTTTTGCATGGTTATGTACAGTACCAAAATTGTGTTTTTGACAGTATGGTACGATTTGAATTCCAATGAAGCTCCAGGTTGTACAATTTTTTTTAAAATGTCCATGCCAATACAATGATAAGTTATGGTAAGATGATATGCCAGCTGTTTCATAAGACGAAAATCTCCCCAACAGGATTTGGACTGACAATAAGGATTGACTTTTTTTTTTTTCTTCTGCCTTTACCGTATTCTTTATACAGCTTGTGCCTCTACCAAATAGGAAAAAAATCTGAGCCTACTGAAACTTGGTTGTCTGATAGCACATACATTTTTCCCAAGATGAATCTACTTAGGGTCATGGGTCAAATCTACTGATGCAGATCGCAAAAAAATCCTAATTTGCTCATTCTCATCCCTTTAATACCTCTACGGAGCTTATTCATGTGATTTCATTGATAGCATCATTTTGGTTGGCAAACACAATTGATATTTCGACACATCTATCGTAAGACACAATACTTGTGATGTCACCGTCAACAAAAAGACCATACCACATGGGTGATTAAGCTAATGCAACCATTGGGACTATAAATAGAATGTGTTGATATAACAAAGAATGGCATTTTCATTGAATTTGCACATAATTTGACAGATTAGCTCCTCGGGGATACACTCCGGCCACAGTGGTTTCAATACGCCACTATATTACGAAATAACTAGGTTGATACGATAGTAGAGCCAAATGAAGCCCTACGTAGGAAGTATACTGGTGGGTGTTAATAAAGTTATGGTATAGCAATTTCTGGATACGGGTGCTCCATATAAACCCAAGTTCATTGACAAACGAGGTTTTGTAAAATATCAGGATATCACTCTCACAGGCCTGCCAACTGTCCCTATTTTGGAGGGACAATCACTATTTTGCTCTTTGTCCGTCTTTGTCACAAAAATATTTCTTGAGACGACTGTCCCTTTTACAAAAGTGATACGTCCCTCTAGAATTTTGCTGAATTCTTCACATTTCCAATAAGGTCTCACTACGATGTGTATTTTGTCCCTCCTGGTCATTTTCCAAGGTTGTCAGCTCTGCTCTCATGTAGACCCAGCTTCAATTCTTAAGACCAATATACAAATCGAAAAAAAGAGGGAAATTTGATTTGCTACGAAGAATACAGAGGTTATACTTTATTTACACAACATAAAAACAAATCCCCTTATCTTAGACTGACTCGGCACCCTCGGGGTATAAAAAAAAATCAAAATTAATCCTGTCTCATTATAGCCATTATGAAAATTACAAAAAAACACTTCTCAGTATATCTGATTACAATAATTCTGGAGACAGTTTACACAAGACGAATCAGATGGTCTTTTTTTAAACTCCAGTCATACTTGCTCAATCCGGATCTGTTTAATTATTGATTGCTGCTTATTCCGGACAAAACAAACATCTGTATTCGAATGAACCGTTTTAAATGTATTCAAAGTTACATATAATGCAGCTAAACTGGTCCAGATTAGGCAACTGACTACAGAAAATGTGAATCTTTCAATTAAAGCACTAACGGGATGTATCATCATCTGATCTTCAGGTTACAGGCTACATTTTACGAATTACAGAGACTAGTTTCTTATAGAAATACCTAGATCGGCTTCTTCATCATTAAAATAAGGTAAATTAAAAATTTCGTTTTTCCCGAATCATAGATCATGAACATGGCAAAAAGTTCTATAGATTCATGTGGTCCATGAAGAAAATATATTGGATACTTTTAAACAATGTGTGGAAAAAGTGATATAATATGACACGATTTAAACCATAATTTTTCGAAAACGGTGAAAACGATGTAGCATTGGTTAGCTGAACAAGACTTAATAAGTGGAACCTTAATGACAACAATATCGAAATTGGTTCTTCAACAACATGCACAATAGACTCCGCTTACGTTGAATTCATTTAAACCTCTAAACATAAAATTTAGTCCCACTGCTGCAGTACATTTTCATAGAATTCAACCCGTTCGCATACTTCAGATATAAAATGCGGAGTCTACCGTCATTAGCGGATTACAAAATTACATAAAACTTCTTGTTAAAATTACGCTGAAAAGTCTGTAAAACGACCAAGCTAATTAAGGCCGAAATTGCATTGCGCTGAGACTCGAAATTCCTTAATCAATAGAGAAAAAAAAGCTGTGACTATGCATGATATTGATTGAACGAATAAAAACTGTACGATAAAAACAGCCGAAATTGGAGACTAGGTTTTTTCGAATGACGACGGATCACAGATAGAGGTCCATATTGATATATAATATCTTTGGTAAATCGCAGAAGCCAATATTATTTATTCATCGACCACACGACCGAAAGAGACCTCGCCGATATAAGATTCTTCTACGATCAGGTGATATTTCGCAGTCCATCGACCGCAACACGAGCTGGTCAACTCGAAGACGAAGACGTCACGTCGCCGTTGGTCGTTACATTGTTGTTGGACGACGAACCCGAGTATCCATGGTTACTGCCAGTCGTCGCGTTTTCGTAAGCTGATCCATTTTGTACGTAAGATGTTCCTAATCCGTACAGGTGACCGCAGTATTTGTTATCGTCGATGTTGTCTTCGAAAAACATCTAAATTGAAAAGATCAAAACATGTATAAGTCATATCACACAATAGACATTTTGATGATTAAAATGCTCTGAACATTTCAGCAAATAACCCACGTCTAAGGTACACTCCGCCCGCAGTGGTTTAATATTACGAAATACTAACCACTGTGTAGTTTTTCTTCATTAGACAGATAGGCGTCATAAAAAGCGGGATTGGCTCTATGATAAACTTCAAAATGATGCTGCCCATAAACGCTTACTGTAATGCATTCGTTGATTGACCAGATGCTTTATTGATAATTGGATGCCGTACATGGAAATCACCGGTTAATTCGGTAATTATGACAGAAGAGCCGAATGAAACGTCTACGAGGAGGTTTTTCCCTCACACATGACTAAGCTGTGTTATAATTAGTAGTTCAGAATATTGTGCTCAAAATATGGCCGACCAATTCCAGAGCAACAATTTCTTAGATTTCAGCGCCCATTTTCTTGTAGAGATTTCACCTACCCATGTTATGTACTATACTATTATTTTACTTAAAAATTGTAAAGAGGAAGGAGAGATTGAGGGAAATTACAAGTTCTTCAACTCACCTCTTTCATTTTAAAAAATGATGCCCCAGTCAATAGACTATCGCTTCCAGCTTGGTGTTGAGGCCCTATCCTCGGAATCTGCAAAAATGATAAACCAATATTTCAACACGAAAGGATGATTTTCAAAGAGCAGAGCTGCCAGACTTGGAAGATGACCAGCAGGGACAAAATACAAATCATAGTGGGACACTTGTTCGAAATGAGAGGAATTCATCAACATTTTAGAGGGGCATATCAGTTTCGTAAGTCTAGAGGGAATGTTCACATTTCTAATGAAATATTTTTTTGACAAAACGGGACTATGAATGCGAAAAAGGTAATGTCCTCCCGAAGAGGGATGGTTGCCAGGACTGATACGAGCAATGAAGTTCATTAAATACCTCTAACTGTTCGCTGACTTCCTGTAGACCGCCTTTCAAATTCTTGCAACTTTTCATCAAGTATTTCACATCGTATATGTTCGGAAAATAGATCCGTAAAAATTCGAAGAATTCCGATTCTTCGCTGGGAAGTGGAGCACCAGTCAACAATTTCAACAAATATCCAAAATCG
The DNA here is from genome assembly GCA_036785005.1 of Tubulanus punctatus. NCBI lineage: Eukaryota > Metazoa > Nemertea > Palaeonemertea > Tubulaniformes > Tubulanidae > Tubulanus > Tubulanus punctatus. Next base: position 8,872 of record JAYMFW010055552.1, on the reverse strand, counting down.
TAACCGCTGCAAAAGCAAGACAGGGAAGAATTGATCTTAGCTTGGCAATCAAAAGAAGAAAGCAATATTATACATACATGTTATAATATCATGATACATGCTATTGCTATTTCATATCAGCTGTTCTTTACTTGAATCAGTCAGGGCATAAACTGATTAAGATTTGAATTTGAGCAGACCTCAAGCCGAAATATTTGCAGAGCAGTAGTAAGGGTAGACTATAAATAATCAGACCAGCCAATTCATTGAAAATCTTTAATTTTTTCAAAGACAAGGACGTCCCTGTTCCTATGCCGGGGAGCATGAATTATGTAGGCGACCGAAGCAATTGGCTATGATGCCCTAAAAATTTGCCTTGGTGACCACAGAAATCAAGGCTTTACGAAGGCAATTTCTGCCTATGAGCCCTTGTTAAATTAGACACCAACCATTCACAAATAACACGCCTTTCTCAGGCAAACATGTCTTCTCAAGGATAATATTCTAAATAATGCAATATATTCAAGGATAGAGCTTTTCAACATATTTAGATATAAAATTTTGCCTTTTCTCAATTAACCTAATGTGCCGCTACACCTCACAGTTCCCCATCAGAGGACAAAATTTCCCTGCCCTTCAAATACTGCTTCACGAGCTCCGTGCTAAGCCACCTCTGTCCCCATATTTGTCTTAAAATATTTGTATTTAATGACACCGGGACCAGAAATGTTATCAATGTTGAGAAGCAACTACAGGTTACAGCATGCTGGTATATTGCAGAAATCATCCCAATGAAATATCTATGTTCAAAGTTCACGCTTATGATGGCAAAGAAACGATAATACAAAACTAAGTCAGAAATACATGTGAAGTTTACAAATGTATTTACCTATGGAATGATAACCACTTGACTTTATCAGTCAAAACAACTCCGGACGTTGTCAGTAGTTCAGCGAAATGGTCCACATCGATGCCTTCTTCTTCGTGACTTTTGAATTGAATTCCAGAATTTTGTAGAAGATCTATTGAGTCCTGAGCATACATATCCTCCCTAATGAAGTAGAAATGACATTGTAATCCGTGTGCAATCAATATAGCAGATATCCAACAATAACGTTTTTAAAAATCCGAAATATGCAGGAATGCAAGAAATGTATTCAGTAAGAATGCATGAGAAATGACTCCCTAGAAGGCAGCAAATAAATGTTCGGTTATGTTTACATTAAGAGCTAGATGATTATCGCTCCTAAATCAATCCTATAGTCGTCAATCCAAATAAGCTTATAGCCTATAAGCGTCATACATAGTCAACTGTGTTCATCTAAGATTTACCACTGCTAAGTCGGTTGCCAAGGATATGCATTGTTGAAAATCGCAGGGTGCAAAATGGTAAAAAGAGAGAGACTCAATTGTGGAGAATATCATCGATACTGTCGATGGAGATGTTACAGTAGTCTTTTAACTCAGATCTGTTTAAGCTTTCGGATTTGCCTAACTCAGAATATCGCTTAGCTTGGACCAGAAATCTCGGTCCCAGTTTACTGTAAATAAAGAGTTTACATTTATGAACCAACCAGACAGTAAAGTTTGGTTCACTGATTTTTTGCTCTAAAGGGTTTTTCACAAAGTCACACGTCAGTTAAAGATATCAATTTGTGCTTGGATGTAACTATTAAAAACATACATTTACAGTCCGTATATCATGATAACTAGAAAACCCACAGTCTCGAATATGCTAACCTCGGTAGTGTTTGTAATAAAGCTAGGGGCTAGGGAGCATACGCTCTCGAGTAGGACTCGCTGCTTGCGCAAACTCACGCAGCCAGACAGACCTCAGTAGTAGCAATATATAGATAGATAATCCGACAAATCACTCAGATTTTCATACTACAGTAAATACTCCTCAAGAATTCTCACTTAAATTTCAAAATTGGTGCACCTTGAGTTGCCACGCGTGTAGTAGTAGTGCTTATGAACTGGATTTATATATTTCTGGAACACGATCAGGGTTTCCAGTGGTCAGGCTAAGGTAAAAGGCAGGACTAAGTAGGACTTTTTCAGCAATTTTTTACAAAAAAGAAGGACTTTTTGAGAGAAATATTAGGATCCACAAGGTTTTTTCACCAATGAAGGAAACCATTTTTAGCTTATCTGATAGGATTCCATCTTAAGAAAACCAACAGAAAAAATATTTTCATATAGATTTAAAATTGTATTTTGGACCATTTCGAGGCCAAAATATACAGGTGCGAAATAATATGTAAAATCAAAATTTGGAAGGACCTTTCAATGAAAAAGCAGGACTTTTGGTCTAAAATGTTCCAAAAGCAGGACTTGGAAGGACCGCTGGAAACCCTGACTATGTTAACCAAGTGGACTAAGGTCTCAAGTCCGTAAACTTATTCCTTACCGAGTTACCAATCGAACTGAGTCTGACTCCATTAATGATTTAAGTAAACACCAGTGTAAACCACAACAAAATAATTAAGAAAGATGTTTTGGAGTTCATCATTACAAACAGGAAATTTGGCAAATCGGATCTAATTCAGCTGATTTTACACAGTGTTTATCCCAAACGTCCTGTTATGCTCAATTCGGTATCAATGCAATTAATTAACACCTTCATTATTATTATGACGCAACTGTTGCGTTTCACCTTACTGAACTCGTTATCACTCTAACAGTAAATGACTGGAAGACGCTATGTAAAACCAAGCCGACTGATTTAACCGGGTCAACTCCATTTATGAATCGAGGATGAACACTATATCCGTGTCGGTAAATTAACTCTCGTTTTAAACTCTAATTAATCGAGTAACAGAAACCACAAAATAATTAAGAAAGAGGTTTTAGAGTTCAACACTACAGGAAATTGAGTAAATTTAATCTAATTAAGCTTAATGTCCAAATCCTGTTATGCTCAATTCGGTTTCAATGCAATAAACATCTTTGCCGCTACTTCCTCATTGAACTGTGTAGGATTCAAACAAACACTGTTTAAAAGGCCTTCCCCGCTAGTCTACCAATTACTAGTAATGTTTTTATCATCGCGCGATCGTGCATCTGTCTTTAATGCCCGACTGAAATTTTCAATATCAAGCGATCTAAGAAATCTTTTTGTTTAAGCAGAATCATCTGCCGCACTGAACGTGAAAATTTTACATCATACCCTAGCAGCGAAGGGGTTAACTTAAGGATTATCTGAAATGGAATAGAATTTGATGGTTGAACGTGGTTATATGTACTACTTACGAAAGGCTGAATTTAAAGTTGAACTGCCACGTACAATTAGGCTGAGGCGAGTCCCCGTTCTCGTCCATGAAAGTCAAACCAACTTGTATGATTTTCAACAAATCGACATTGCACTTCAATAGCTGATATTGATACTCGGATGTACTACGAAATTCTCCGATCGGCCGAGCGACGACACCAGGAAATTCAGTGTCCTGAAAATAAACAATCACTCAACTAGTATTGGATCAGGAGTGAATTCAAACCTCGACCTCTGGTATAGCAGACAAGCACCTGAACCACCAAGCTTCAGCTGACACGGTTGGGATATCTAACTTATCTATTCTGAATCCCAACCTTAACTTTGAAAGAGTATTTTTGTCACACAGATCGTACACGCGCACGACTTACGGTGACTCGATTAGAAGAACTGGTACTGCAGTACGTATTTGGAATTAAAAGGTTTCACTTTCAGGCCGATTTATTCACCTATGGGTAAGTACATTCCAGGAAACATGTATATTTTACACTCGATCTAACCCTAACCCGAAATATATGAATTTAAATATACTTTTTCTTAGATTGAAATCGATGTCCTTGTGGGGGAACTGTCCAGTTCTAGTGGTAAAAATTTGAATTTTACTTTTTTTGTAGATTGGCAATGGTGAGGTATATGTAGTACTAGTAGTAGATATAATTAATCGGGTGACGACAGGAATATAATTGACTTTTTTGTCGGGTTCACTACTATTATACTACTAACTATATCATAGAGATATATCATAGTGTTATCAAGTTATAGCTCCGTGCGATTAGAAGTAATCTTACCATAGCAACGAAATTATATTTGTGAAGGATTTGACGAATTTTCTTGAATTCCTCCTCCACGTTGCTGCCCCATACATCGCGTATGCCGTATTTCTGCGACTGGTTACATCCAGGCATATTGTTTATAGTCATAATACGGTCAAAGTTTACAATACCACATGAATCAAGTCTATACTACGACTAGCGGATCTGAATGAAAAATGAAATACAACAAAAAAGATCAGCAAAAAGCACAGCGAGAAAACCGGAAGTAAATATTTTCACTCATAGCGGACGAAAATTTATGAATTCTACCGTTTAAATCGGCTTAAATTATCATGAATATGTTCGTACCTATGAAATGCTACACTATTCACAGCATCGCTGCCAAATTCGAAGCGAATAAGCTCGCATAAACCGCTAGTTAATGACAAAAAAACTCATATCAAAGCGCAGGCAGTGAATGAGGTTAGTTCTTAGGCACCAGCGGTAGGTACGGCGTGCCACCTACCGGTAGATTTTTATCAAACGCTAAAGCGTGGACACGGGCTCACTAATAGTTAGTGGTGCCAAGTCCAGCAATTCAGAGGTGAATTCTTCGTGATTTTTGTGATGTTTCTGTCGCATTCAACCGAGCTAGGGTTTTAATTTGTCGCCCTCCTAACGAAGGTATACATCTGCTTTACACACATGATCTTTTATTCGGGTAATCTGTTCTAAATCAGTATTTTTAGTGATTGAATGTGCGTCTCAAAAAATAGTTACTTCCGGGTTGAATTAAAACTATAAGGGAATCACGACAATAATATTCCCCGATATTTCTCCTTATTTGCTTATCTAACTTGCATTTTAGAAATTTGTTACTGCTGATGGGAATACTCAAATAAGCTAATATGGCCGCTAGACAGAAGAATAAGAAACCGACCCCTTTAAATGGGAATAATGCGGGCAGTTTTATGAATAAACCAAGCCAAGGATGGCTTCATCCAGATGATCAGTTTACTCCTAATGCTGGTGTCGGTTATCGTGTCAGAGTAAGTTGAATATCAATTTTTTTCATATTAGAGATCATATAAGGTCAAAAAGGGCGTCTAACCTTTTTCACCTTATATGATCTCTAATAATATACAAGTCTAGAATTTTTTTCTCTTTAGCCAGGAGGCCTGATATTGAAATATCATCTTTTAATTTTTCAGTACATTGGGTGCAATGAAGTTAAAGTGTCCATGAAATCTTTGGATTTTGATGTCAGAACTCAAGTCGCAAAGTAAGCAAATCTAAAAATCCCATTATTGATACCATCAGAGAATTCAAATCCCCATAGTTCTAGCGTTTGTTGTGAGTTCTCATACGTTTAAAATATTCTTATTGCTTAAATTTTCGGATCAAATAACCAAAGAAAAACAAATCTATTTGTAAGGTGTAGATAGACGACCAAAAATTCATAATCAAACTCAATTTAACCTACCAAAAACAAATAGGCTTAACTTAGAGTTTTTGATACTACTTATATTTAAATCCATGTGTTTTGAATTTCTGTTTTTCTGAATTGATTTGTTTAATTTTCCATTGAATCAGGGAGTCGATTCACCGAGTTTGCGAAGCCGCTGGTTTAAAAACGGCCAACAAGAAACGAAAAGTGGATAAAAAAATCGTGCGTTTTCTGGAAGATCGTCCGAGTATGTTGTATGCCGGATCAAATGTTAATCTGATAATAACTACTGAAAGTTTGACTCTGACGGTTATGGAAACTGGCGAGGTAAATTGAACTGTTTGTTCTATGAAAATCATTTGAAAACAAAATTGCTGTTTCAATTTCTTGATATCTACTTGAATTTCTTTTCAGCTCATCGGTGATCATCATATGCAAGGAATATCGTTTGCGTCGGGAGGAGACTCAGTAAGTATTTTCCGGATTCCCTTAAAAAATTACTTTTCATTTATTGAATGTAAAACCATAAATGAATCCATTACAGTAGACTCCGCATACCTCTAATCTATTTAAGGTTTTCATTTACCTCTGACTTGAATTTCAAAGAATTCCATTCTTGTAGCTCGGGATTATCGCATACCTCAGACAAAATGTCCTCATTCCAAGGTATGCAGTCTTTCGTGTGATACATGTAGGGAGGTCAAATTTGTATCTCACTGGATTTTGCAGATTACCCTATCTTTCAGCTATAGAATTAGCAGAAATTTTGATATCTTATCTTTATAAAAAAAATGTATCATTTACTTATTTCCAGTATAGCTTTTGTCCTTATGTTGTCGTTTAAAAAAAACATTCATTCGTCATTACAGGACACTATGGATTTCGTATCGTACGTTGCGAAGGATGCGCGTCACGGCCGGGCGTGTCACGTGTTAGAGTGTGGCGGCGGCCGAGCTCAGGACGTCATCACTACGATCGGGCAAGCTTTTGAATTGCGATTCAAAGAATTTCTGCACGGAAATAAACCGAAACCATTCCAACCAGCCGAGAGGTACTTAATGTCGCGCTCGTAAAATTTCACTTGATCTTGCAAAGGAAATGCCTTATTTATTATGGCATAGATACTTTATAAGTGTTTTAATGCTGTTTATGTTTGCTTCGTGATACCTTCTTCCAAACTGATTTTATTGTAGTGCCTTAATATGATGTAAAACTGATCGATTTTCAGGACGGGGAAGCCTTTGAATGTGTGACCCCTAGTTGTCAGAACTTTGAAATACACTCAAACTCGGTTAATTCAGATTTATCCATATTTTAACTTAGGCCTAATTCTGACTAAATCATTTGATTTCAGCCCCTTTTGGTCATTTCCTTTGAAATAGCTAAACATATTTCCGATTAAATTTATTTAATATAAACATTACTGGTTCTAAGCGATCCAAATTAAGCGAGTCTTACTTTATCACTATTCCTATTCATACCGTGTATCTATGGATCTATTCTATGAGTGAGTTAGTTCCGTTATTAGGTTCCACGATGGTATTTTCATGTATTCTGTTTTACAGAGTCGGCGATCCTGTATTTCGTCAAATGGACGGCAAATGGAATGACGACCCAGATTACTACAACGACAGACCCGGTGTCGTGCCGCCTGAGATACCTCCTCCAGTTCCTCCTTTACCTCAGTACTCGCCTCCTACTTGCAATTCATCGGTAAGTGAACATGGTTCGATGTCGAATTTTGTAAGAAATAATTCGGAGATTGCGCGTGACATACCATACTGCTCAACACAATGTCCTTCCTGACTATAAATGCCCCGTGCATTGATTTCTAAATACAAAATGTATATTCACAATTTTGATAGCGCATTCTGTCTGTTTTGATTATAGATGGGAAATGGGCAGTACTCAACAGTAAATGAGGACCGCTATACGCAGGGCAATTGTCTCAACGGATTTGAACCTTTAGATGGTAAGACTCGTCTTAAGAAAACTAATGAAAGACATCATTTTATGAAACAAAAAAATTTATGATAATATGTTGATATTTTTAGATCCACAAAAAGACTGCCTTTATGATAACAAGAATCTACGACCAATGAATGGGAATGCGTTCGGTGCTACGGCTAATCCTCCTCCACTCGATCCATTTGACATGCGTAAGTCTGAATAAACAGTGTTATAATGCCACAGCTCGCCTAAAGACGGTCTATTCCGAGGAACAAATCTGCCCTGTAGTTGTCATTACCTGAGCCAATGATTCCTTTTAATCCGATATGTCAAAGTCCTGTTATGAGCTTTGACTGTACTTTTCTCCTTTTGTACTATTATAGGCTAATTATCCTTTTAATAACGTCAAATTTCTGAATTTATATCTTTATCAATTTCAGAGCCTTTCTGTACGACTCTTCCGCCGAACTCGAATCCCATCGTATCGGACGACGTTCCGAACAGTTTAGCTCAAGGCGTCGAACACGAGGAATGGTTTCACGGTCCGCTGTCTCGTAAGCAAGCCGAAGAATTACTGAAAAAGAGCGGAGACTTTTTGGTGCGCGAAAGTACGACGACGAAAGGTCAATACGTTCTCACCGGACTGCAGAACGGCAAAGTGAAGCATTTACTTCTCGTCGACCCGCAGGGAGTGGTAAGTAATAACTATTTCTGAATAGAGACGTAGTTAACTTGTTATCTTATTACAGTCGATATATAACGATTCGTCTTTGAGCCAAACTCACATTTCGACGATAAATTAACAAGGTTCCAGCTCATTCCACACTTATTATCTGACTGATATGTGGTTATAACAAAACAAAAAAAATAACGATGTCCCCAGAGAATCATTATAACAAGGTTCGACTGTACATATATTCGAATATATATTCCATTTACGGAATTCACTCGAGTCATTTTAAGATCTGTTAGATTACTTTTGGTAATCTATTCATAAATTTTCGGGGTCAAGCCAGATCTACTAAAATTGTGCTTGAAGTATAGAAAATCATTGCAGATTTTGCATATAGGAAAGGGGAGAGAAATTAAATTTCTATCAGTATTTCCTTAATGAACGTCCCCTTATTCGATTCTTTAATACAGTAGACTCCGCTTATAACGATACTGCTCTATCCGGTAATCTGCTTAAACCGGTGAAATTCTGTCAAACTTTTCTGTCTCTGTTTCATTCAATTTGCTTGTTACGTTTACAGCGATACCGGTATTCGTTTATAATGGTAAAATTTAATCGGTCCCTGCTCCACCGTTATAGACGGAGTCTACTGTATTTGTATTCGGAAAGATGGCCGATTTCGCTTTAGTGAAGTGGGTAATTTTTAGAGTACGGTGCAAGCCTTATTTCAGCCCTTTATTCGATTTCCAAATCTTGTAGGTCAGGACAAAAGATCGAACGTTTGACAGTGTGAGCCATCT
>JAYMFW010055551.1:2993-22644 GCA_036785005.1 Tubulanus punctatus | reverse complement strand
AAAAAAGTTTATCATGTTGTACTGATGTATATCGGACAAGTCACAATAGACCAGAGTAATAAGTCAATGAATATGCAAAATTTGTAGAATGGATAAAAAGTTTGGTTCATTGCAAGAAAAGGATTTAAACAAAGTTTTTCTGTGAAATGTAAAAAGGAAAGATTTCTAGTCATGGTCACAGGTCCCAAAGAAGTTAAAAAACGTTTCTGATCTAGAGAGGATTCCTGTAATCGACAATTTGTATCTAGAATTCCCTATTTTACTTTAAAAATTATGTTGAAGAATATTAAGCTTTTTTAAATTGAACTGGGACTCAAGTCACACAAACTGACATCAATGCTGAGATTTATCTAAATTTTCTGAGGACACATCAGTACAAAGATAGATATAATATTAGATACTGCAGAACACGAATATCACAGGACCAGAGCTAATAAACTAGCCTCAACAGATATCCAATTTTATTACTCAGAGGAGGATAAACTACAACTATAGCCCATCATTAGCTGACTCAAGCCAACAATCTCTCCAATCATTACTTAATAAATGAAGCTAATCCCATAGTGACAGGAACTCTGAATCAAACATCCTAATCTCACATTCACAATGACGTCTCTGATTGCATATCGAAAGAATCACAGCTTTGGCATCAGTCATCATCTCCATTTCTGCGGATGTTGAATTAGGCAGGAAAAACTAAGGCAGACAGGGGATTTCGCAGGATATAGAGCACAAAAAATTCTCCCACCAAAATGTCACACCCGATCTACTAGATCAATTCCGAATTCACAATCAAACCATCGTCAAGAGACATTCTATCATGAAATGCAGTTGGAAGAACCTAGTAGAACGACTTAAAATTTATGGACATTAGTTGATTTTCACCAGAACCACCAAGACCGTAGGGCAATAGAGATGAGAAATAGTACCATGTGAGAGCAATCACATCAAGTAGACACACAGATAAAGCAAAAACTAGGGGAGGCCCCGTAAGACCAGTCAAGGACAGCTAATTTCAGTCAAGTAGCACTTGAGCTATTTGCTTCAGCTTTAGCAAGGATCAATAAATCCTTCATCTTGTACAGTTGAAATTCAAGGACAACAACCTACAACTCTTGACATCTGAACTTGATCTGATGTTATGGATTGTCAGATCTAAACGTTCTGGACATTGAAAAGTCATTGAGACTGAATTCCTGTAAGAATTTCTAGACTGTTTTGATTTTGTTTATACTTGAAAAATACCCATTTCTAATGATAGTATATAATCATGTAACATTATGATAGCAGTGAGAGAGAGGCCTCAAACAGAGCGTCCATTATTCAAGGCTAATGTATTTACGTCATGTTTTAAATTTTCATTGATCGCTGTCATGATTAGATTAACAACTAGTCATGTACATTCTTCACCCAATGAACCAAATGGATGATACAAAATAGTTACACAGCTATCATGATGGGTAGAAAAAAACAGTCCACTATTACTTGAGGGGTCGATTAATACACTGCGCAAATGAATCTATCAATTTCATCATATATTGATGTATTGCTGATGATGATATCGTATATTTTTGAACAAAGACTATGATAGAATATGCATACAATTCATCAGAATCATAGCGGCACTGAATTACAAGCTTCACTGAGGAGACCGACATCAATAGAAACCCCCTAGTTCTCTCCTATAAGGAAAGTCAGTTTTTCTATTAGATTATGAGTTGAAAGCTATAACCGCTGGCAATTTCATCAAACGGTTTCCAGTTTCTAAGAGCTATTTAATGAATGAAAAAAATCTGCTCTTGACATCTTAAATCTCATGCTAGTTTGCCCTTAATATTGAAACCCTTTGGCTGTAATTAACTCGATTACTAGATTCCCAGCAACACTGCGCTGAAATCTAATTCAATCTTATACATCAATATTAATTCTAGCATTATTTGTTAGCCAATGGTGAATTTCTTGTAGCATTTTTTTTCAGCCATCAGAACTCTAAACCAGCTCAATAAAGAAAACTTAAGCTAAAGACCAATCTTGAGACTTTTTGCCCTTCAATAATTGATATTATGAATTGATACCATTTCTCGGTTTGAATCGCCACCATCAAAGGTCATTATGATTTTAAAAAAAGACTAATGATTAGACGTAGATGGCACAAACAAACAAGACTACCCCGATAAAAACAACCAAAAGTTGTGAATTAATGAAAATAGAAAGGTCATTCTTTGATAGAAACTCCACCAACAAAGCAGAAAATTTTAAGACCCAAAACGCCATTGGAAAAATGTCAATCCCTAAAACTATTGTGATATAACTCAAATCAGACATTGGTGGGCAGAACTGGTTTTTTATGACATTTTTATCAGAGATATCAATTCACCAGACAAATCGGTACCATAATAATATGATACTGCTGGACACTTAGATATCAAAAGACATTTGCTTTTTCTGTCACCATGTATATATGATTTGTTGCAACTCTATAACGAGACAAAAATGGTCTTGTGCATGCCAGACTTGAGTCGTCCAAAAATTATGTCACCTTTGGAAAAAACAGAAGTAAATACTTTGGTAAAACTCATGTTGGGAGATTGTGTGACAAAGTTTTCTAAAATGAAAAATCATCATTTTGAAACAAAATATGATTTTAGATGAAAAAGAAATTTTGATTTCTTAAATAATTTGCAATGATTTTCTTCTAAAACCAAAGCGATTTTGATTTGAACACGTTAACTCCAAAAGGCAAATAGAAACCCCACCTCAAATAATTTATGTGTCAGATATTATGATATAGTATCATCCTTATGTTGATTCTGAAAATAACCAATTGGTGATTCATCATCATACATTAAATGGAAGGACCTATTCAAATAGAATAATCAAATATTATTTACCTGGCTAGATTTACCAGAAAAAGTGATCACAAAATCGTATTGAATTTGAAATATTTAAGACAAATTCTGATTCATGCAACAAATTCACATTTAAGACACAACACATATCATTGAGGTGCCTGTCCAATCATAGAAGTGAATTCAGTGGGTATGGGTACCTCAGAACCCCTAGTACCCTATCTTAATAGCAAACAAAGGATTTGAGCTGTTAATACACTATAGAAGGTGGACGCCCAAATAATGATTTCTGGTAGATTTGAATACAGCTCACATAGCATTGGATATTGCTATATACCTTAAAGTATCTCAGATAACCAGGATTTTTCCATTCAGCATATATACATTCATATCTGATATTCACTTTAGCAATTGATGGACTGTAAATGTCACTGGAGCTGCCATACTCCTCTGACTACTTATCTCTCATTCTTATCATCTCATATATCTCTTATCTGTTATTTACAAATCCATTAATAACTTAACAAGCTGAGAGAGCTGATTTAAACTTAATAATCTCATCTGGTACTATGGAAATTAACTTCTGATTCTTCTTCATTTGCATTAAATCTCAACGACACGAAATAATATTCCACCATGACAGATTTTGATTAAATTAATCACATTTTCCCTAGCCTACTTAATCATAGAATATTTTACTACCATCTTAGTCATCATATTCAATTTTCAAGCTACGAAATCTCTCCTCTAAGATCTCAATTCTGTTTCTGGCAATGGCTATGAACACATTATCTCGCCTATTTTTCAATTTCTCATCATAGAAAAGCAATTGTACCTATTCTCTCAGTTATTTCCATACAAATAATGCTATTTTATCACGTAATTCATGCTCTGTCACCATCACAACCGACCGCAATAACAGGTAAACTGCATTACAAACATGTCCCGTTAATGAATGTTTTGTTCTGATTGTGGCTTTTATTTGAATACCTGCGATTTTTTCGACAACTCTGATCTAAAATCGATATTCTAACTCTCAAAAGATATATCGCCCCAGTAACATCCTATACTGAGTACATTCAGAAAAAGCTTCCAAATTATGAATATTCTACTCTCTTTTTAGCAGGCAACCTTTTAAAGCTTTTTTATTACATCAGCAAAGCAGGGAGCACAATACAGAATAACTGTCCACCACATGTCTCCCAAGGGTACACAGACAGTATTGCAGGATTATATTACTATGATCATAATGCATATTCCTAACCATCAGACCAAGTTTCAAGATAACTCATTTTAGGCTGTATCGGTAACGATAAATTCAAGATGGCAGCCGTGGCAGCCATATTGAATATCTGATAACCTTGATAGGGGTGGACCGCTTGCCTGTCCCAACCCTCACCCCAAGTTTCAAGAGTTTCTATTCAGAATTGCAGTCTCCTCATCTATTGAACTAATGGTCTAAATGGGGACATCGCACACACGGGCACACGTCAAATTTGACTATGAGAATGTCTCTCTCCACTCTCAGAGTCAAGCACAAGGCTATAATCTGTTTTATATTGTCTCTTCTATTTTACATTGGCTATTCTCTGATAAACCTAATTCAACACTAATAATTACATCAGTATTACGTATGACTTAAGGGGGGGAGGTCATTACAAAACTAAGACAAAAAAACAGGTTTAAAACAAACCTTATACATGTTTCTAGTTGCTTGTTTTCCATTCAGCAAAACTTATATACTTATAAAAGTAGTACAAATATCTAAAACATGAAGAAGATAATCAGATATATTCTAGCTTTATGTGAAAATCTTTGCATGTGTGAGGTAAACATGGCAGATCATACATCTAATCTGGACCAGGATCGAAGTCAAGATTACAAGACTTTTTAGAAAGTAACATAAAACGCGTACTAAGGTGCTTTTTCAAAACTAGTTGGATTATGGGATTTTTAAGTTTTTGAAGCCAGAGGGAAAAAAAAAATTACTTTTTATTATATTTTGGCTTCTCTCATTTGTATAAATATTGCCTCTCCCACGAACTTTCTTCAATTTTTCTTCATGATATAAATGTCATGAAGTACATAATTAAATACGTTCATTATTTCAAGAGGAGAATCAAATGGGAAAAAAGTATTGGTCTTCTAAATCTAAAAATTTGAAATTCAAGGTGATAGATCCATTATCCGAGTCATTTAAAAATGATATCGCCATGTAAAGCCCGGCGCACACCTTCGCGATTTTCTACGTCTCATCGGGTCATCGCAAGCGAAAAATATCAAACGAGTTTGATTTGAGGCGGTGATGCGGTGAAATCGGCTCCGGCTGTCTCCGCACACCTTTGCGATGAGCTGATGACCCGTAGAAAATCGCGAAGGTATGCGCCGGGCTTTACATGACGAGTAGAGTGAGAGTGTAGAGTGAGGATGTCCTCGCCATCATTGGACCAGTGAATTCATAAGGTCTTTTTTAATAACTTGTGAATGTCTTACGGACTCTCCTGTATTGGAAATTTGGGAGGAAATATCTAAAAAATAATATTATTTTTCTTATTGAAAATTTTGGAAAATTTGGGTGGAGACAAGTTATTAGAAAAAAGGCCTTAGTTGTCCTAGTGACAGTAATGTATCCAAGCAATGAGTGTTTCAATTAGATCTGAGCCAGTTCCGTGATCTGATGATAATGTTTGTTTTACAACCAACAACACCAGTTGTATCGAATAGACCCAATTTACTGCAAACTCTATTGATTTATAAGTCCAAAGAGGCAGTCTACCATAAAATTGGCCTATGTTCTTTCATCTAGCATCCGTTTCTGCATATAAGGAAGACACAATGAACTGTAATTGAATTCACTGTAGTCGAATGGAAGCCTATTTCAATACTTTTTAACCAGTCAGTATATTCATTCTAGAATATCATGTATGAAAATACTACAAAAATATTGAAAACTAAGACAACTATAAAAGATCCTCCAAAACTGTACACTTCCTGTGTCTCTAAAAAAATATCTTCTTCCAGGATAAGATTGTCCGGGGTAAAAATTATTAACCCCACGGTTATCCACCATTGTCACCCAACAAGCCTCTTGTAAGGGTTAACCTTAAACGAGCACAGAAAATCTTGTTCTCACCTAACGGAGTGAAAGAAGTTATTTTTCCCCCGATATTAAAATTTGACATTTTCACTATGATTTCATCAATTTAAACCAGCGCAGTGGGTGGACACATATTTTCACAATGGGCTTCTCACACTATAAATGCTATAATTGAGGAAGAAAGGGCAAAGTTGGATGTATTTTTGATGGTCAAACTATCTTCAATTATGCCCAGAGCGATCTGATCTAATATCAGAGATTGTGACTTGCCAGTATAGTATTCCAGCACACATTTCTGTCATCTAACAATTTCATAAATGACAACCGCAAACATCCCAGCGGTAAATCAAATACATGAAGCTTTCAAACGATAAGACCTGATCAAACACCGCAATCCATCATCGCTTAAAACTTATCTGTTTTATACAGAACACCTTGAAAAAGTGAAAGTTTAACTGTCATCAGCGATATCAAATGGAATACATCTGAATTGATATTTCAATTCAGATATATCTGACTGACACAAGCTCAAGATAAGAAGGAGATGAGTATTCAAATGGAGACCTCTTTCGTTTCGGAAACAATGGTTATCTAAACTGACAAAAATAAGTCATTATCATAAATCTCTGGATAGAGAATGGATTCGGAAATGCAAACTTGGAAGACCTATGTGCAAGCATTTCCGTGACATTTGGAGGCGCGCTTAAATGGTGCAATAATCATGGCATTATAGGAGATGCATGCCATGATTCACTGTGAGTGCCAAGAGGATTCCTATACTGCTATGATCCCTTTTATTCCTACCACATTCATTGTTTAATTAATGAAGCTGGGGAGCGATTTCTGACCTGAGTCTACAATTGATATACATGAACGATGCAAAAACTACATCACATTGGATGGAACCCTTGATCAAAAGCGCCTTAATAGATCAAAGTGGATTTCAACGTAATTCTTTGATAATTTATATCTACTACTGAAAGATTTTGTATAAAAAAAGCTTCATTTAATCAAAACATAGGAAAAGAGCCCCTGGAGTGATGCATTTTATTCAACTCACAGATTGCTCGATATTCTTTATGAACGAGAGTTTAGCTAGAAATTGAGCTAAAATTCAAACAGGTTCAACACACAGAATTAAGCAGTAGAATTCAGATATCATTGATTCGGAATTAAAGGGTTTGAAATGATCTGTACAATCTGAAGTCACAGACTTGATGGAATTTTGTGGCTGTAATAACGTTTGGTGATGTATATTTAATCTGTGATTAATTGCACAATTTCCCGATCCCGCCACTCGCGTCAAAAATTTCAAAACACTAGTTTGATAAATAGACAGAATTCCGGTGATGTGAAATTCTCAATTTTGCACGCACCATTAATCAGCCCATATTAGATCAGGTAGGGCACTGCAAACTTGCTAAAATATTCACCGCATGAATTTCGATTAGCTTACCGAGGAGTGAAGTTTTCTCGACATCGGAAGGGATTTTCACTGAATATTTACAGGTTAAAAGCTCCAGTATTTTTATGAATATGTTCACGATAACGAAAAGGAATTGTCTTTATTGCCGTTGTTATAGAAACGGCAGACGTAATTTCGTCCATTGTTGATGTTTCCATAACATTCATGAACTACTCAGACTTATCAGTTAATATTGGCTTAGCGAGATCCGAGCTAAGATACTTATTAGGAGAATTACTTCCTCATTGACTACCGGAATGTTTTTGACCACTCAAGAGAGAAGAGAAACGACAACGGATCTCAAAAAGAAAGTATGATCGAAAATATGAATGCAGTGGTGTCCTTAAGAGGAGGTAAGAGTTAAATTTTACCTTCTTAAAGGCATCATCTTACCGCCCAAAAAACTGTTATCCTTCTGTTTTATTGGAGAAACTCCTTGAATTTTACCTTCTGAGACTCGATGCTTACCTCCTGAACAAAATCTTAAGGACTCCACTGTGAATGTATAAAATTCTGGCGAAAGATAAGTTTTTGTCAAAGTACACTTAAGTGATAAATGATGAAACTTCAATTATCAAAACTCTTAACATGAGACTTTTTGAATATGCCCAGTACCAAAAATACATTATTTTTGCCAGTATCCTGCATATGTTCATTCATTATAGCATTGTTCTGGAAGGTAATTTTGTTGTAATTTTTCAATCAAGTTGAAGTACCAAACATTTCAACATAACAGGCCAAGGCACATCCCAAGTGAACGAAACTCCAGACATGGACGTTTTAGCTAACACATTAATAGCCACGCTTCTAGCTCGATCACATTGTCCTGGGAAGACAATTAGTATTTTTATTGAGTTGATACATGGCTTTATCCCGCTACCTAATAACACATCGTAACATAACTAATTTAGTTTGTTGCAATGTTGAGTACGTCTTGGGACACTAGACTTATACTGCTCCAGCCATCTGAGAGAATACAACCACAGCTATTTGTCAATATAGCTGTACAGCTTCATTAGCTAATGTAAACCTACTTATGTTGCTGACTATTCAAAGGATACATGGGTTAATCTTCCGTCTGACCTGATCAATCTTTATTATATCATAACCTGGAAATCACATCTCTTAATTCATTCTACGTCACTTCATCAGCCTCATTTATTGGACCCCACTGGTAAAATATGGGGCCATCCATTAAGTACGTATGCACAAAATAGGTAAATTTCAGACCCCCTTCCCCCCTGTAAGCACCTGAACGCTTTTGGCATAGGCTGTACGCTTTTGGCTTGGCCCCCCTCCCCCTCTGAACATACGTACTTTATGGATGGCCCCTATCATCGTCATCATCATCATCACCAACATCATTTCCAACCAGATTTAGAAGATCCTCATAGACAGCATTCTCCTCGACATCTTCTTTATATCTAGCAGAAACCTCCTGATCCGATATTTCCTTATCCTTTGTTTCACTAGTAGAATTTGAGGTAGGATTTAACACAAATCACTTTCATCTTATTTGAACACTCTTCATCATACCTGGGCTAATTGGACTTCTATGGATAGACCTCTGTTCACCACATTGCTGTTTGTGTCACATCAGACCTTGACGGTTTGTGGACTGGTCATTGTGGCTTTAAGAAACTAAATAAGACCCTGGGGAGCAGTGAGGTATGGGTCACATTCATAGGTGGGTACATAATGTGAAAATTTTACGTAGATGATTAGACAAGATCAATGTTGTGACGGTAGACACATATCTAAACCAGATGAGTTGGTTCCTTGGCATGACCAAACCAAGTCCAAGTCTGATCGCTCGCTTCGAGAAGTGACTGCAGACTTCCCTGCCACAATAAGACTCATAACGTGTAGTATCATAACGTTATTGCCAAGTTTCACTGACTTATGGAATCTATAACTACGTCCATAAGCAAATGATTACTAAGCATTCAGGCACCACATTAACTACAGGAAATTTGTACTGCGAGGCTATAGAAATTGTGTTGAAGCTAGAGAGCTGAGTGATTGAAACAAATCAAGTTTACGGGTGACTGATGATAAATTTTCTACAGTGATGAGATATGCAGATGAGACTATATAGAGGACATAGCTTTGAGGCAAACAACGGTAATTACATGCATTATTTCCTGAAAGGACTCACTCTCCTTTACTGAAGATGAGTTACTGTAAGTAAATCACTAGCTTCCAGCTAATTGAGCTGATCACAAGTTTGCGCAGTGAAGTCTACAAACAGCACGCAATGTTGAAACTCTGGTACATCTTTTACCAAAGGGAAGATACTTCAGCTAAAAGCAATGACAGCTCCCACTGCGTTCGGCTGAGCTCAAGCACGGGAATTCTCTTTTTACCTGAAGATATTACCAACCAGGCAAACTGCAGAACTTAATCCAATTATTAGAAGTGCTCACCTTTAAGGGACTGATGAAGAGATAAAAACGTGATGTAAAAGAAGCTGGGTTGAATCGCTAACTGCAAGATTATTACCGATCTCTCTCTCACTATTAAGCTTAAAGTTGAATCACACAGCATTTACTTATAATCCACAAAGAAAAACCCCTATTGTTTCAACAATACATAACAGTTAAGTATATGGTCACAATTTCATATAAATTATGGACAATGTGCTTTGAAAAGTTCTCAATTTGTGAAGTCATTATAAGAATATATTAACAGTTCGATATTGTTCTAGAGAGCACTATTCAGATAACTATGAATAAAATGCGGCAAAAGAGAATCCAATTTCCTCACAGTAGACTAACGTTAGCCTTCATGTCATACATTTCACCAATCGTCATGTTCTCATTGTGAACCATGGTCAAATTTAAATAAATCTAGTAACTACTAGCAACTGGGAGTATTATAACGCTCAATATTTACAACTGTATCTGGCAAGAATAGAGAAATCAGCTTCGGATGTACTGATCAGCTCTGGGAAATATGTGCGGATAAACGGCAATAAGGGTGACAGCGTGCAGTGAGTGAGACCTGATAGTCTGGGCAATACACGATCATACCAAACAGAGACAGTCGAAAAATTGATGGAGAATTGATTTCCAATTTCCTGTTACAAAGAGTCGAGGGAAATTTGTACGGCTTTTAATGAACAGACATTGTATCGATTCAGTTACAGAGCAGAGCGGATCGGAGACAAGGATTAATAATACCAGAGGCGGAATTTTCACTGATAAAATTGTGTAAATTCTAAAATCAATTGCACTGATTTGTATTGAAAATGAAATTCGAAGCATAAATCAGATATGTCACGCTGAAACGGTTTTCATATAACATGTACAGTAGCCACAGTTTGATAATAAATTCTCTGAGGCCACTCAAAATTCTTAGCTAGTTTCTCACGCCAAAAAATTGCTTCACCAATTTATTTCTAAAAGTTGAAATAAAAACCCCTTGACTAAACTGTAATTTTTCAGTAGATGCTGAAGGGAAATTTCTTATTTATTTCGCCAAATCAGCAACAAATCTTTCAAATTTTAGATTTTATGAGAAACTAGGTATCATCAATGGAGAGGCCTATATCTCTTCCAGAAAATCAGCGGTGAGAGGACAATTGATGACTTCCAAGAATTACATACATATCATTATCATCTACACTCTTGCGGACAATTTAGAACATTTGTACGGATAACCTTTAGGTTTATATGGATAAATGGATGAATTAATGAAAATTTTTTATGGCTCCAGAAACTTGGTGGCTTTTAGCAATAGTCGCAACTTCTCATCTAGTTATGAAGCAATATTTAATACTGAAGCTGATAGGAGACAAAATTCTCATATTTTGTATGACGCTCTTGAGATGTTTGTCCTCATGACAAGTGCCTCAAAATGTGCGTAGGCCTGTACCAATGCGAGCTATATTTGTATGTTCAACAGCACTCATTTTTCTGTCTGACAGCTCCTTAATAAGTTCAAAATGAAAACTTCAAATTACACGAATTATTCAGTGAAATTTTGTGTAATCATAATCAAATTGATGATTCCACGTTGTTTAATTGCAGGAAATAAGATGGCAAACAGACACGTGGCGGGAAGGAACAGTAATACCGGGCGTCATTCTCGAAGTCAGAGTTTGATAGCTATATTAACAGGACGAACGATTGAGTCAATGATTGCCGATGAACCAAAGTAAGAATGTTTTTTATTTGTATTCAATAGAGTCTTAGTTAGTGCCATTTTTTGTTATTCATCAACCCACACCTGCACAATTACTGCCAGATATTAATGCAATGTCAATTTGCTTGTCTAGTTGGCAAATTGAAAAGGGAGCCAGCTTTTGAGAAAATGGCAGAGGGGAATAGAAAATTTGGGGCCAAGATACAAAACCACAAAGGTTGAAACAGATTGCTCTCTGTAATGAGTCAATTTTATATATTCTTTGTTTAATTTATTCACTTTTTGTTTTGATTTGAGGAAAGGATAAGGGTTACTGGAAGATGTGGAGTATTAGTACAAGTATCAAATATAATTTTTATAGATATGAGACAGGCTGGAGAAACACTCTGTTAACAGTGTTAGAGTAATAAGGGTATTCTATCATTACTAATTGTTACAGCAGTCTCAATCGCAGAAGACAATAACAAAGGTCTTGTATTGTACATTTAGGGGAAGGTTACACCAAATTTTCTGAGACATGTTTTAAGATACATTTCAACAGCAACGGTAAGGAAATATGTCTCAGATATATTTGGTACAACCAGCCCATAATACCATAATGAGTTGAGGTCCATCATTGCAGTTTGTTAGACTAGATGTAGATTTAGTTTCACTTATCCCTACTAGATGTCAGTACTAGCTATCTTACCTAATTCCCGGCTGTATTCAGGATGTACCTCTCTTGGTTTCACCCATCTCTCAGCAATTTTCCACGGAGATTCACTCAATTCGAAATCAAAATCTAACCGATATTTCTGATAAAGTTCATCAATTTTCTGAGATCTTTCTTTCTCCGTAAGATTCAAACTAATCATTCGAATCGGATGTTGGTAGTCCATTGTTTCCACAGCAACGTAATCTTGACTGTCACGGATTTCTCGGCTCATACCGTTTTCGGAAATTTCCGGAGCTAGAATCAGGATTGAGACGACCACGATGAAAGTGAAAATGACCGAAATTGCGCAACGGTACTTGAATTTTAACATGGTGAATCATTGGCGTCTGAAAAGAGAATGAACACAGATGACAATTAAAATTTAAACAAACAGCAAAGAAACTAACCGCAGGCACAAACTACAATGGTTTTAGACAGATACCATGGCAACAGCAGGAAACAGGAATATCATAAAACTGGATTTGAAATAATCTGAAACTATTTTTCCTTAAAATCTGTAGGCAGCTCTTTTGTATAAATGAACTTTCTGATCACAGGAATACAAATTAATTTAACTATAGAACCCAGCAGTAAAACTTTTTTTAAAGTGTGTTATTCAGTTTCTTATATCAGGATCCAGCTGGATATTTACTAGTAGAAAAAATCATTTATACATTAACAAGTCTTAGGCCTAGGGCGGCCTAAATCAAATTGTGAAAAAATTGTTTAGGCCTATAGCCTATGGTCTATGCCTAAAGCAGACCACCAGTGTAGTTGGGAAATTGATGAACTCGCAGAATTTACAAGGTCCCAATTTTTTTCTTCTCATTTAAATAAATTACATGACAGACCAGTCCCAACAAAAGACCAAAAGTATTGCTTAATCAATATCTATCTTGCTCGATATTTTCAAATGCTAAAATTCTGGCGTCAGTCTCCTCTTAATACATGGGTATTGAATTACATAAAATAGTTCAGATGATTCAATCCAGTCCCTACCCAACCCCCAAGTGATTCAATTTGGCGAGGTCTACTTTTTTTTTGGGGTAAATTTTGCATAAATAAATCTGCTGGATGAAATATCTTCTGTAATGAATATCATCAGACATGTAGGTAAAATTTGCATGCATACTTAAACAGAAATGACAAAGCCCGGAACGTGAATAGAATAAATGATGATAAAAAATGTCGTTGGTCAATAAATTTATTTGAATTTGACTTGTGACAGCAAACCTACGTGTACGTTTAATCATCATTATCTCTTATACCACAACAGCTAACGATATGAAAATTAACTTACAAACAAATATTAGTCTAAATAACAAAAAAATATGTACTCAAATTGAAAATACTCACAATAACAACTATTCAAAAGCTAAAATCATGGCCGATTTTAGAAAATTAGCGATAGACAACCTCCATATTGACGCTGTTGCGGCGATTTTCTGTATACATATTTAGTTCGTTATATAGCCACTGTGGCAGCACTTGCTAATGATAGATTCTTATAAAGTATTCGGGCGGGAGCATTTGAATTTTTCGATCGGGACCTCATGTGTGAATAGAATGCAATGAGTTTTTTTTTGTGGAGACAGAATGCTTTAATAGAACAATTCGTATAGTAGCGCGATATACGTTGATCTTAATTACCATTTAAACTTCCTAATGCATCAACTAGGAAGTTCTGTTCTGAACGCCGCCCTTACTTAGATGTGCGTGTGGGTCCGGACGCCCCTCTAAATTTTTAAGTGGCCTAAAGATTTTGGACAAGAAAATTCTTGACCTACATTTTTTTGGCAAAATTCCAAACACAGTAGACTCTGCTTTACTTGAATCCCATTGACTCGAATTACCGCCTAACTCGATGAAATTTCTGGCGCCATGCATGAGTATCTAAAAGCGTAAAATGTTCCTAAAATTCTAAGAATTCTCCTAAAATCTCCGTTAGATCTTAAACTCGCCATAAGTTGTATGCATAAAAATACTTAAATTATGAATTTTCCTAAATATGTCCTTCACTACTTTAAGGTACCTTATCGATTCACATAAGTGAAAAATTCTACCATAAACCGTTGTGTACCATGCGTTAATGTCTACAATTTTCCGTTAAAATAGCATCTTTTTTTGTTAGTTATATACTCCCCTGCTATAATAAAATACGTCTATAGTAACTCCTTTGGTGAATTTTTTTATCAGTGATTATCTGAACACTTAGATGCTAAAATCTTAATTTAAAGAGTTTTATGCATATCTCCAGCCCATTGTTTGATATCTAATTCGAAGTCCGTTCAAAGCAAACAAATGTCTACTCTCCTGTCAAGCCATCAGTATTCAGTCCGGATATTTCGGTATTATGGTCCACTTGAGTAATCATTTCTTCATTTCATTTTAATTTTTCGATCGATCAGTTCACAATAATTTCATGTACACCTCATAGCCTGCAATGGAACTTATTTCAGTATACGCCAAAATGTGTCTTTAAGAGGCTGATTTTTGGACAATTTTGTTCTGAGCCAACCACCCGAGAATCATGATATTTTGTGGATATTGCTATGCTGAACGAAACTTAGAATCGCCTCTTAAATGCCACCAAATTGCTTCATTTTTATCTAAATTCTCTCTCGGGAAGAATGCCCGAAGACGTTCGGCGTTAGGAACATGTACAATATTTTTCAAAAAAGATCGGGCACTTACCTTGTGTTTCCGTCCGTCCTCCTCTCGAGCCCGGACATAACTGGTAATTTTATGATTGCCTCATATAGATATTGGCTATTTGGATCAATATCATTTTCATTTCAAAAACATGCAGTATTTTTTGGAAAATTCTTTCAATTTGTTATCGAGTAGTCACTGAGGTTTTTTAATTCACACATTTTGCTAGTTGACACTGGATCTTCACTTGTCACGAGCTGGAGATTATACATCAGATATTCTTGGAGATGGAGACTGACGGAAACAATACTTCAAGAGTATGCAAAACGTGAAATGTCTCGCATCATGCCCTAAATGTCTAATTTGGACCCCCGATCTTATAGTAGATACCTGGATCCGACCCTATATTCATCCACCCTAATTCAAGAACTTGTTCCTGGATTGTTTCAGTAGAATTTTGCAGTTTATATCGCACAACGGGACCAGCAGATCTAGGCCTCTTGATGAAATCTTTGGAGGATCGGCATTTTCAAAACGAGAAGAACAGGCTTAATATTGCACTTGAATGGATTGTATTCTAACATAAACAAATAACTTAGAGTTCTAAGTTATCTGTTTTTTATTCTTAAAAGCATTTTTTTAAACGGGCGAAATAGGGCGCAAGATAATCACTCGTAATTTTTCTTCTGGAAATGAAATATTAGATTTTTGAAGTTCTCTTATTAACAGTTTTATACACTTACTGTCTACTAAGAATAAAATAAAATAAAATACAGGTGGAAAATCTTTCATAAGTCACTTAAACGTTGACAACAAACTTGATAAATCAGGGAAATTGTGATCTAAGTTTCATATTTGAATTTATTCGAATTCATGAATCATGACATTTTATGAATACGGCACCGGCGTAGCAGGGTGTAGAAGTAGCGGGGGGGGGGGGTGGAAATGTTGTGTTTTTAGCATTCAGATTTTTTAAACATCTATCAGATGCCAGGAAATCACAGGGGTTTTGTAAAAATATTTCTGGGGGAGGTCCCTCAGACCGCTATTTTGAGTTACGTGCCTCCGGTGCTCGCATCATGGACCTTCCGCTGTACTGGCCAGGCTCCACCGTCAGTGACATTTTCAAAATTAGGAATGCTACACGAGGAAACAATTAAAAACTCATTAGGAAAAAATGACCAGTGATTGTGGGTTTTAAAAGCTTTTAGTATTCACCGGTCCATGCAATTTGGTTTTTATTTGTTCTTGTGGTTAAGATTAAATTATTTCGTACTGATAAAGTAATATAAAAAGATAAGTTCCAGTAGATGTCGGATCGCGGCGCTACGGTGAGGATCGGGAGTCACGGGGCGGTAAACGCTGTAGTGTAGCAGCTTGTTTTTCGCGCGCGGCTAAATCATAATCGCTGTTACAACTGTAAACAAACATGGCAGCTGAAGCGGAATTACTCGGTCAAGGGGTTCTGCCTTTGCCCCCAAGATATCGCTTTAGGGATTTGATTTGGGGTGACCACGCCCTTTCTGACGATGAAAGGTACGATTTTTATAATCTTTTCAACTGTATGTGAACTGACGAATCACACGTATGAAATTAAGCGTCATAATCCAATGTTGTGTAACTGTGCATTGAACACGTGCGACCATCCGTCACACTATTAGAATTCTTTGAATGACCTTCAATTTCATCCATTGTTACAGCATCTTCTGAATTTTTTCGCAATAGGGCTTTGAAATAAACTGGCATATCGCTGCTGATGTCAACCTCGAATTACACATTGCAGTGCACGATTAATAATGATATTGGGAACAAATATATTAGAAATCCTGGAGAAATATATTTGAATCAAGATATGGTGTTAATTACGGGGTGGATTACGACCATGTCATTGTCACCCAACCATATCAGAATTTGTTTTGTATCGTCTTTATTGTTGAATATCTCTTCAAAACGTCTAATTTTCCGATATATAATTGAAATGCCAGTGGCACATTTGCAACCATTTTTATATATTTTGTATGCAGGTCAGTGTGACACCGTCGAAGTGACCTTTTTCATTTTACTTTCTCCTTTTTCGGTCAGTGAAATAGTCAAGATTGCCTCCAGGGGCGGATCCAGAGGTTAAGCTAGATAGTAGTACAACCTGGTAGGGCATCAATGATTTGTGCTTTTTTTAAGATGAAGTGCTCAGATGCGTTCTGGGGCATTCTAAAAACTCCTCTCGGTCCTCTCACCGTAGACGAAATTCCAGGAATTTCCATGCGACAAAGATATTTCAAAAAGCTAGGGCACACGAAATTTCTAGACCGGTACTTTTACTGGATCTGCGCCTGGCCTCTGAATCCACCCCTGAATGAAATTAATCAGACCATCTGGTATATACAATACATTCGAATCCACAGTCGGGATGGCTCAATGTTTTTGATATACGTGGTGTTATATTATGACCTCTCTTGTTCTGAAATTCATTCATCAAAATCGGAATGTGCAAAACTTATTCATGGGATCCACGTCTAAAGAAATATATTTTTTGCCTTTGGTTCTGGAAAAACAAAGCTTGTTCAAATTTAGAAACATTCATTATAACATGGCCCACATTTGAAAGCAGGTTTTTTTAACACGCGTTATTGGCCCATTAAGTGCAGTCTAAAATCCGAACACGGTCGCTCATAATATTGAATTTTATGTCATTTAACAAAAACCGATCATTAAAGGCAATTTTTGTCTGAGATGGTCAGGTTAAACATGGCAACTCATGAGAAGTAAAAAGATCATAAGTTCGGCAACTTCATCTTCGACAATGTAAAATCTAGAAATTTCTCAGGGATAGCTGCAATGAGAGTTCTAATTAGCTTGATAAATAATCCCCTCCCCTCCCCTTTATTTCACTCGCAGTATGGCCTTGTAATGAAGATAAATTCATTATATAATCCTTTCATTTATGGTTATTGTTTCCAGTCCAGTTGCTTGCTATGAATAATTCTGACTATTGGGAATTAATTGCTACTAATCAGTACACGTGTGTTCTCGGTGAGATGTATGTTTCTATACGAGAGATGGCAGTTTCTGCAAAATCTATTTATCATGCTTATACATATGTTTTTGCTATGAAATCTATCTAAAATGGCGTCGAATTGAACGAAATAAAGATTTAAAAGACTGATATTTGCGCTGGGTATCGATTGGGTCAATAGATTGTTAATTGCTGAGACGATGCACTATGTTGTTGCAACAGAAACTAATGGCAGTTTTGTTGAAACTATATCGCAAGTGTTATGAAGCATTATGTGAATTTGCATCTGAATTTGACACCGAGGTGTGAGGGAGGGAGGGGCTCAGTGAAATCCGTATAATTTTGAAGTCTTATTTACCTACGAGACAGACGAAATTGAATGGCATCATGAAACAATGAAATAATGATTTTTCAAGTCTGAACCAAAGCAAAGCATTCATGTATGCCTCCTGTTTTGGATATGGGCTAATTGTTGGAAAACAGTCAGCTTAGTATTGTTACTAAAACTTATGATAGATTTGCTCTTAATTTCAGCTGATTTATGGACAAATTAATCAAAGACAAACCCTAAAAATATTTCAGGGGGGATTTAAGGATGGATTTATCACTGATTAAACCTTAGAAGTTTTAGGTCATTCCTTCAGGCAATTTTGAGAAGAATTTATCATAGATTGTTTCTAAAAATGGTCCTTAGTCATATATAACAAAGTTAATTATCGGTATTTGTATATTTGGAATAAATTTATTAGATACAATTTTGCTAATGTTAATCATTTATAATTTTCAGTATACTTGTTAATAATTGACTGTCGCTTGTTGTTTTTCGATGTGTCGTCTGAGTGTCTGTCATTTGATTAGTTTTAATTGTTTGTTGTCCTCATGTCACTATGAAAAAATGTTAGAACCTCATTGGCTAATGTTTACATTTACTTCAAAGTACAGTAATTATTTTATTCCAATAAAGAAAGTGAATTCCATACTAGATTAAGTTTCTATCAATTCTTAAGACTTTATTCCACAATTGTGGATGTTGACACGGTTTTATTCCGATGATAGCCATTTCTAATTCTCCCAAGTGTTGAAATGAAAAATGCATAAATAGACGGAATAGATGAAATGATTTCGTTTGAATATGAAATGGATATGTGTTTGTCATATGTTTGTCATTGTTTTGTTACTACTCATCTTTGTCACTCATTTTATGTTCAATTTCATGTCTCTACCTGTCCTGTTTCTGTATGTATATGAATGATGTGGTGTTAAATAAAGGCCGGACTCAGTTTTATGGTGTGGTATTGAATAAACATAAACATTTTTTTTCTAAACTCAGTTTTGGTATTCCAAACTGGAACGTTCTCTCGTCGCTTTGTCAGGATCTTTCCGACGTCGTCCATTCTTCAGGAATTGGATAGAAATTCTTATTGTTAAACTTAACTTGATTAATTGCGTATAAAAGCTTTATCAGTGCCCGTGTTTGATAAACAGGATTTGGACATGTAGCTTGATTTATAGTTCAGTAGTTACGACCCATGTATTGAGCAGGGAATACAGAAATTACTCAACCCAATAGCTGTAATTATATTATTAAGTCTATTTACGTGAGTTTTCGTGTCATATTTTAGGCATTAAGTGTTGTCACTTAAGCTGCTTCAGAAGTTGGTAAAAAGGTTTATACGTTACCATGTGGTCATGATAACTATCGTACTGATATAGATAGTCTGAATGAAGGCAATTC
>JAYMFW010055329.1:0-11062 GCA_036785005.1 Tubulanus punctatus | reverse complement strand
ATTGGGTTCCCCTGATCCATCATACTGCTGTAGCGCCTCTGAGTTTTCATCATGCATTGAACTATTGTCTTGTTTTTTGGTATGTAGGCCTAGGTCTATCTAACCTAAAGTCCCAAGGGCTTTTGCACAGCAATAATCACTATATCACTATCAATATTTTCATTTCAGGACAAAAATCTACAATTAATTGTCATCAAAAAGAATAATAATTTAACATTTTATCGTCATGGCATTGGTTGACATCCAGATGCAACAGCATCAGTTACCTGGGCCTCCTCCGGGACCAAGGTTTCAGTATCCTCCACCCCAACATCATCATACCGGGGGTGGTCCACCTGGTGGGGGTCCGAGGTTTTATCACAATCCACGGTTCCAGCACAGTCCCGGCGGTGGTCATCGATATAACTTCAAACAGCAGCAGGCTTTCAGTGCTAACATGGGTTCAGCGTTTAACGGAAAACAAATGAGAAAAGCAGTTTACAGAAAAACAGTTGATTATAATGCACCGATTTTACGGCATTTAGAGGTATGTGTTTTGAAATTTCATGAATAATGTTGTTTTATTTTTGAATGCATCAACTCTTATTAATCAGAGCCATTCATGAACGCTTAAAATATTTTCACATATCAGCCTTGTTTTCCTTTGCTTTTATTATTCCGCAAAATATAAATATTAAAACCAGAATAAGGCTTCATCTTCACATTATGTCTAAACTGAAATTTTCTGACCGATTAAATGATGTTTGATTTGATAATGATTTTCTCTTTGTAGAATCGTATATGGCAGAGAGACTACAGGGATCAAAGATTAGTAATGCCTGATTATCTGTACCAGGCCGATGTAAGTAACTCATAGCCTCCCAACTTGTAGTTAATTTTACATTTGCCCTAATGGAATACGGAATGAAATAAGCTAATACACTTTCCTTTTCCTCCATTACAATCTCTCATATAGATAGGACTGTATTCTTATTGTAAATATTCAAAATGATTCTAGATGGAAGTATCATTCAGTAATTATGTCATCCCAAATGGGTGACATTCTGTTTTAGTAGGCATGCTGTCCGCCGTCCGCCGTCCACAAGCTTGTTAACGCGATACAGCTTACAATTCTCGTTCGATTTTCTCTAAACTTCATACATAGGTACAACATCATCCAAGGTTGATACCTATTGAAACCCGAGCTGATTCAATTTCAAATACAGCCACCAGGGGGCGTCATTGAAAAACGACGTTAGCGCGATACAGGTTGCAATTCTTGTTTAATTTTCTCCAAACTTGGTACACAGGTACAGCATGGTCCAAGGTTGATACCTATTGAAAACCGAGCTGATTCCATTTCAAATAAAGCCACTAGGGGGCGTCATTGAAAAACGGCATTAGCACGATACAGGTTACTGTTCTCATCTGATTTATTCCAAACTTGGTACACAGGTACAGCATTGTCCATAGTTGATACCTATCCAAGAATTGAACTGACAGGGTGACATTCGTGGCTGACGGCCACTTTCTAGTTCAATTTCGTATAGCTTCTCATGAGATAGATTTGGTATAATTTTCATCCAATAATATTTCTCATAAAGGGATGTACTCTTAATGTAAAATTTTTTATAATGCTAAAATAATATGGCAAAATATTCATGTATTTACACAAAAGTTGAACTATGTTTATCTTAATTATTTTTCAAGTTGGTGCCTCCTTTTGGAATGATGGATAATTACATGAACTCTGTCACAACAAAATTCATTCGAACTTCCACAAATAAACTACGATGTCCTATATTCGCCCTATGTGTAAGTATTTGATAAGACACAGCTGATTTCTTTCAGTGAAGAAGATTTAAAATGGTTAAAGTTGGAAATGTTATGTAATATCTGGTAATATTTATAGTGGACTCCTGAAGGAAGACGTCTGGTAACTGGAGCCTCAAGTGGAGAGTTCACTCTTTGGAGCGGCCTAACATTCAATTTTGAAACTATTTTACAGGTAAAGATTACCTTCTGTTAAACAATAATAATAAAATTGGGGACTGCTTGTCAGCTTAGTTAGAAACAAACCCTGTATCTTGAAACCCATTTTTCACCTGAAATCAGTGCTTTTTGACGGTTTAAGTGAAACCATGACTATACAAATCCGGGGTACAGGGTATAGATATAGATATAAACAAGTTAAACCTAAAATCTGGGTGTAAACCATCAAAGTTAGATATTTTCCAGATGATCATCTACCGAAGTTCCTAATCAATATGATGATTGATATTTGATATGCATAACAAAAAATACATAGCGTCCTCCTTGATAACTTGTATGTTGGTATTGCATGAACCCTTGTATTAAGCCGAATTATAATGCTTTCATATCCTTTCTGCTTACTTTGCCGTGACTTGAAATCCCAAACCGTTGATACTGGTGGGCTATGGAACAAAGCTAGATTATTGCGGCTCCCTCATATGCTTGGAATGTCAAAAGATGTAAGATGATTGTTTCTATCATTGCAGGCACATGACGCACCCGTTCGGGGTATGATCTGGAGTCATAACGACCAGTGGATGTTGACGGGTGATCACGCTGGATATATTAAATACTGGCAGTCTAATATGAATAATGTTAAGATGTATCAAGCTCATAAAGAAGCTGTACGTGATTTAAGGTGGGATATCATTGAAATATTATCATTATTATTATTACTACGTTTTCAGAAATTGATGTACATATTATCACAGGTATTTTTCCTCTTGTCATTTCTCAATAAAGATAATAGATGGCGTTGTCATCAGAATTCTTGCATGTTTTGCCTGACGAGAACAGATTTTTCAAATAAATTTTTTCAAATCTTAGTTCTCGACATTTGTCAGGCTATATTTTTTTCAAATGAATTGTTATATATTCTTGTGCAATGTTTATTGCTAATGTCGTTATTATTTAGAAATAAATTATCAAGAAAAATGAAATGAATAAATTGAAACGTAACAAATAAATAAATAACAAATAAATATTTTGGGGGTTTATGTCATGGGCTTAATAAATATGACGGGTCGGGATTCCCAGTGGGTTAACCTTTTTCTCGACACTTTGACAGTGACTCAGGATTTTAGGATTTCATTGAATTCTTCTTCGACAAGTTAGTTGATACAGTTATGAAAACACCTCTCTGTTTTTGCTCTCTCGTACTTGAAGATCTGACGTCATATGTATTCATTTATTCTGCATCAGTTCCTGACACTTGCACTCTAATTGAAGCAGTACATTAACTCTGGTTTTCTGAATTTCTGAAATGGAGTTGGTCCAATGATCATAGTAGATTAGTGAGTCCTTTTTTGTGACACATGAAAATATACTTATAAATATGTTTAGGTCACTGAGACACATTTTGGAAAATTTTATGTTTTTGATACCATTCTTTGGATTGCTTTGCCATTTATCATTATGGATAAGATATCTATAGATATATCTCATCTCCTCCACCAACTTGACACATTTTCGATATTTTTAATAGTACAAAATGTTGTCTGAACATATCTTTGGTCTGAACTTGGACCTATCGGCAAATACCGTATTATTTGCTAGTCATACGGGCTGCTAAGATGTCAGCTATTCAGTAATATGGGTAATTCACTTTGTATGGGAAATTTCCGAAGAGGTAATCTTATGACTGGTTTCCGAGTGGAAATTTTATATTTTGAGAAAGCTCCAAGATTTTAAAAGTACTTCCATGAAGGCATGGTATATGTTAATTCATGAGCCTTTTATAGGATATTAAATGACATAAAGTCGGACCATTAAATAAATTTCAATCCTCAGTGATTAGTTTAAAGTACACACGCATGTATGTACAACAAGATTATTCTTCATCGGCTCAGTATATTAATGAATGCTCTGACAATTGCAGCTTTTGTTTTCATCCGAGCGTTCTGAAGATTCTTTTGAGGTCCCCTCACATGGATTCTATCCTATCCTGTATTGCTGGATTGAATGTCTCGAATAAGAATTTGTCCTTGCATGTTTTCAACAAAAGGCTTCAACAATTGTCGAGTTTGTTTTCAATGTGAAATCTGAGAAATATTATCTATTCTGGTGCCTTACTCCTTCTTCAGTTTGGTATTACAGTTAAGCCAACTTTATCTGGATCGGTTTTATCCAGATTTTCACCTAATTCGAACTAAAATTCCGGTCCCTTTTGGTGATTTCTATTGAAATAACTAAACATAATTCTGATTTCATTTAATTCGGACAAAATTTGCCGCTACCAAGTGATCTGAATTAAGCGAGTTCTACTGTAAAATTAATATGGGAATACCTCCTGATGATTTGGTGTGGGTTAATAAATTTTAGGGCTTGGGAATTTTTAACGTTCGCTTTTTACAAACTATTAACA
Organism: Tubulanus punctatus; assembly: GCA_036785005.1. Taxonomy (NCBI): domain Eukaryota; kingdom Metazoa; phylum Nemertea; class Palaeonemertea; order Tubulaniformes; family Tubulanidae; genus Tubulanus; species Tubulanus punctatus. The sequence continues at coordinate 6,687 of JAYMFW010055329.1, read as the reverse complement.
CATAACTTTCAGTTCAAATATTAGTTTTTAGGGTGAAAGTATATATTTTAGGTTTGGGAGTTTGAAATGTTAGTTTTTCAAAACTAGCGCAATTTTGAAAAACATTTATATTTCATAATTATTTTTCAGTTAATAGGCGGGCAAATAAATTTCTGGGTTCGGGGGTTTGGCGATTCATCTGCTTTTATTTTGGGTTGACTAATTTTTCTTGTAAATTGAAAATTTAGAGCCAATAAACAGATGAATCTAAACTTTATATCCGGCTTGTTGTGAATTTGTTAGGTCTGATTACTGGTAGTATGTTTCATCAATTGAGTCAAACCTGCTTAATCTTAAATGTAAACTGTAAATTTGACTGAAATTCTTTGACACAGTAAAGTATAGATAAGTTGGATCTGTTTAAGTTGTATTTGCACTTAACTTGGATAGAATTCTTGGTGATAATTGTACTCTCTAATGCTTGAATCATTTTATAACCCCCACATGCTGTTTAAAGCATTGTGTAATAGGCACAAAATATCAAATTTTTATCCCCCATCAATGTGTACATAATTAATATACTATCATACAATCCAGACTACCCTATCAAAATTTTGATATTTCAGATCATTAGTAGAGCAAAGTTCCAATGTGCTCCAACTCATGTATACTCTACTGTAGGATAATTTATTTGAGATTTGGCTTCAAATTGATACTTGCATTGTGTTTTCAATACTGGTAATTCTTGTGACTATTATGGATTAGGCAGGTTTTTTCTGGTCATGGATTATTAATCGTATTTGCAGTCGAGTCTGATTTGAGGAGAGCAGCCGATTACCAACCCTATCCGCGATAGCCCTCGACACCTAGTTATACAGCTAATGATTTCATAAATCATCAATCGATACTGATTGATGGTCGAGTCTTTTGATTGGTGAAATATCTTAAATACTATAAACCCTACATAACTGAACAACCATGAGTCAAAATGTTACCTTTGTTTTTGGATTATGAAATGTTTTCATAAGTAGGTTTTGCTATAGGTGTTAATGAATTTCTCTACTTTATTTGGAAATTCCCTAATAGCAATTGATGCCTATTAAGCTGTATAATTAGGTTAATAAAAAACAAATAAAATCTACTTTTGATAATAAATTATTTCATTGTATGTAATAAATTTTCTGAGTTTTCGATGGCTATTTTGTTTTCAACAGTTTCTGTCCGTTGGATGCTAAATTTGCTTCGTGCTCTGATGATGGTACAGTTCGTATATGGGATTTCTTACGTTGTACTGAAGAAAGAATACTGAGAGGTAAGTGTGTAGACCATTCAACTGAGTGAGTAGGAATCTTACTTTCACTGCTGACAGATGGCAGTGTATTCCATGCCAGCGAGTTCTCTGCTCTGCTCTTAGAGTTCCATTTGAGTTTTGCACCGTCCGCAAGACACTTTTTGTTACCCAGGATTGGATAAACCTCACCTGAAGTTCTGACTCACTAGAGCCTAGCAGCGACTTCAGTGTCACTTATCCCAGCGGAGAGAGTATTAAAATATAGAGTTTGATGTTATAGGCTGGAATAATGATGATGGAGATAGTCGTATATATTAAAGTCTCAATATTAGCATTTCTAATCATTCCATTTGATAGTTTGGCATGAGATGTAAAATCTGGTTGGTGAAATGATACGTTTAATAATAATTCAAAATTGACCTATTATAGTTTGAACTTTTACCCTTGTGACCTGGTACCAACCAATAAAAACTAAATGTATTTCGTAGTCCCAAGTTTTCTATCTAGTAGTTAAGTCTGTACCAAAATTATCATAGTGTGTTCTTCAGAACAATCTGATGAGGAGCTTTCTCGAGCCATGAGCATCAGGTTTGTCTTATGCTAAACACATACATGTCAACCAGTTCAGACCAGTAGTGTTTATAAGTTACAAGCAGCGCATACCCCGGTATGCTAGAGTTTTAAGTTGTGCACTCATCTAGTATAAACCATACAAACCGTTTGATGTTATATGTTTCAAGTGAAACCTTATTACAATGAACACTGATACTATGAAATAATGGAAATGACAAAATAAGTTCCTGGTCAAGACTCAAAAATACACCATTTCATTAGTACATAATGTAGCCCGCTTTTCTTGTTGGAACAGGCTTTGAATAAGTAGGATAAGGTGTCTTGTGCTACCATGAGAAAACTCAAAGCTGGTATTGAACCTGGCATTAAAAAGAAGGGTTCTAAAGAAATAGGAAAACATTGCAGTTTATACTGGCCTTTGATTGATAGAATTTACGGAAATATTTGTGCATTTTTCCCCCCCTTTTGTTGCCATACTTAAATCGATACCTCTGACACGTGAACATTTGTGATACTTGGTCACTAGGTAAAGATAAATGCAGCTAGACAAAAATAAACCCTTATCTGTACCTGTATAACCTTTTGGCAATGTAGCTTCATGATATGAGATAGGATCATGCTGCTAATCTAGGCACAATTGAACCTTGACATAATTCAAGCAGTAGCAAAATTTAAGATGGCTAATACGTAATCATCATTGACATAAATCAATACCCCCAAAAATACATACATCATCTTCATGTATTTTTGTTCTCTTCATATATAAAATCTTTATATATACAGGTCATGGTGCTGATGTGAAGTGTGTTGCGTGGCATCCTCAAAAATGTCTCATGATCTCTGGTAGTAAGGACAGTCAACAGCCAATCAAACTATGGGATCCTCGAACTGGTACAGGTCTAGCTACGTTGTAAGTAACTTAAAACTGGAGATTTCTTGCTTCATGCCTCCAGTATTGAACTGTACAGAGAACATAGTAGTCCCTGCTATATAACACTCCCTACAGTAATGATGCGAAATCGATGATCAAGCTGTTATGGCATGTTTGCTTTACTTAGTCTGAATGACCAAGAAGACCCCATTATCGCTTGTAAATTTCTCACGTGTGTGGAAAAAACAGTCCCTTCATCTTAAGAATGTGGAGTATCCACTTATTCAAAATAGGCAATTTTATGATTTTCTCCATGTAGACTCATTGCATAACAAGAAAAAAGTATGTTAGCATTCAAAATTATTGGTTTTCTTTAAAGACATGCACACAAGAATACATGTATGGACGTGAAGTGGAATAAAAATGGACGTTGGTTTGTGACGGCTTCCAGAGATCATTTACTGAAAATGTTTGATCTCCGAAACTTGAAAGAAGAAGTACAAACATTCAAAGGGCACAAAAAAGAAGTGATAAGTAAGCCATCTTATTTATAAATCTGATGATTTTACTCTAAATCTGTCGATTTAAGCTCATATAATTTCTAGTAGTGCCGACAAAGGTATTGAATAGGTCCCATAGGTAATTATGAGTATCTTTGATTTTTCTATTATAGCTGCTAATTGGCATCCGATACATGAAAGTTTGTTAGTAAGTGGTGGATCAGATGGTTCAATCATGTTTTGGAATGTCGGGTAAGGAAACGTGACAGTTGAAAACTTATTCGGAAATCATAATCAATAGATTATACGTCAATGTTTTGTCAAGAAACCCACAGCTTATTTGTGCATATTGCAACCTACGTGATCTTTCTTTTACAGTATAGACAAAGAAGTAGGCGTTATCGAACAGGCGCATGAGGGAATGATTTGGGAGGCAACATGGCACCCTATGGGCCATATACTGGCAACTGGTTCTAATGATCACACTACGTGAGTATTAATTGAATTTATCACCAATTGTGTTTGGCCGAGTTAACATTTTAGTGGCCATTCATTAAGTATGGTATGTACCTCGGTAGGAGGGGGGAAAGTCAGATGTATACTGTAATGCTTAAAATGTAGGAAAAAATGGCTGTTTTTGAGTACAGGAGATGGGAGGGAATATTGATATTCAAATTTTACGCATACATACTTTATGAACTTACCGTTATTAAAATGAGTGGAGCAAGATCCCTTATTACTCGATGAAGTTTTATTTGATGCTCATACTTCAAGTTCTGATTCATCTTATTTTGCATTATTACATTATAGTAAATTTTGGACAAGAAATCGACCGGGTGATAAAATGAGAGATCGTTACAATTTGAACACTTTACCAATCGGTGTTCTCGATGACAATGAATATGGTAAGTCATATACAGACTTTGTTTTTCAAATTTAACACTTTTTCGGCTGAATACATGGTTTTGAAACTGTGTAAATATCTATGGTAATTCTGATGTTAATTTGTCATGCTTTATTTGACAGATGATGGTGTGAATGAACCAAACATTCCTGGTATGGGACAAGTTGAGCAAGTTCAAGCAGAAGAAACTGGTATGCATATGTGTATTTTTTTGCCTTGATAAAAGACACACAACATACAAACTATAACGACGAAATGTTTCAATATCTATTTGTTATTACCATAATCTATTAGCTAGATTAAGCTAGGTTATTATGTGACTAGAAATTGGAATGTCCGAGTGTCTATGTGTTTAATGTTGTCTTTCATTATTATTTCATTGTTACAAAAATTATGCTGACGGGTAATTTTTCTATTGTAGTCGAAGAGGAAAAAACGGATTATTCAATTCCCGGATTACAATTAACAGAAGAGGATAAGGCGGCAATCGTTAAAGAAGAAATTAGAGGACGTTCGTATTACAAGAAACCGGCCATTACAAAGCCAGTACCGCATAAATTCCAGGAAAATTGGGAAACCGGAATCCAAACGCCGGCTATGGAAGAAGACGATCGTAGCAATTCTGATAGTGAGAGTAATGAGAAACTGGGAGCTCCATTACAAGCCAAAGGTAGGATCGATAATTATATGTATGAATTCATAAAATGATGTTCCGGTCAATAAAACATTTTGATTGTCACTTGTCTGAAGGCTACTGAGAAAAACCTCCAAAATCTACACTACGCATTCAAATTAAATTAAATCAAATTAGGTGTCAAATTCCAAAATTACAATTCAAAATTCAGAAAGTTTGATTTACTTGGCATTGTCCTTTAAGCTTACTGCAGAGCATAGGCTAACAACAACCATGGTTCTCAAATATGTTCTATGTACGGTATACCAGTGTATTACGAAGATAATTGGGTTTCATGTTTGTTCTTTTATGGGTGACTGCATTGATGTTAAAACAAATGAAATTTAATTTTTCTCATTTCAGAAAAAGAAGAGGTAACAAGAGTTCAACTACGCCATCTATCAGTGTGCTATGAAATTATTCTTTGGTATAGGATATTCATTAGAATTGAAAACCCTGCAAACTGAAAACTACAATTCAAAATCATGTTTGGTAGACGAGATTTCAAACTCGTATCTATGAACGTCATTCTCACCCTTCCTATTTTTAGTACTAACAGAGAAACCTTCATTTTGAGAACGACATTTCGACTATACTTAAATGAAACGTTGTACTCATCAATAATAAATTTAATTCTTTCATTATATTGTGGAATTTTCTACAAACATATATCAACTTTAATAGACATATATTTCATTGAAAAATCTGTATGTTTGTTTCTAGATAACGATTCCAGCCGAACAGCAGCAGTTGATGTTACAACAACGAGCTGCAGCTCAGCAACATTTGAAAATGATGCAGCAGAAAATCATGAATCCAGATAAAGATACCGGCAACTCAAACGAGACTCAGCAATTACCACCTGCAGTAGTTGGTGTACCTCAACAACAACCAGTGGCACAGCAGCAACAGACACAGCAACAGATGCAGCAGCAGCAGCAGCAGCAGCAGCAACAACAACAGATGTTTGGTACACCTCAGATGATGCAGGGTATGATGCCTGGAATGATGAATATGATGCAGCCAGGAATGATGCCTCCTCATCCTAATATGTTGCCTCATCCAGCTGCTATGATGGGTATGTATTTCGGTTTTTGTAGTCATTTATTGCCTCAAATCCTTGAGGTGTCCGGGGGATATACATGTGTTCGCGAGCGAATGCAACATCTAGTTACTTATTGCCTCAAATCCTTGTACAGTATCCACTTATAAGTATCCAGTATCCACAAGATACATAGACCTCTGCAATGACCTCTTGGATACCACGTATATATGTGTAACATGCTGTCAACATTTGTCAGGTATTCTATATAGTTTAACCGGTACTGACCCTCAATGAAGTTCTTTAGATCATTATTAGCCCACTTGGGACTTTAGTCCTAACGGGCTATTGCGTTCGGTTTTCGTCCGTCGTCCCTCAAATTGGCCATTTTCATTCGTTTTTAAAGTTTTTTAAGGAGGTTTTCGTTATGCATCGAGCCAATGTCCCCGTATTTAGTATGTAGGTCCATCTTTGCAAGGGCTACCAGCACTCAAATGGTTGGGTCCCCTAAAATTAGGTCACTCAAGGTTCAGATGACCAAATTTACTAATTTCGCCTGTAAAAGGATTGTATCAGTAACTGCCATTAATCATATCAATAACAAATATCTTCTTAGTTATTTTTTTAAAATCATATTTACTTCTTAGTTATTTTTTAAAAATCATATTTACTGCATCCCTTAAGTCTTCCAAGTGGGCATGATGTCACTGGACCCCTAGTTTAAAAATGACCTATTTCTTCTATTTAGGAATGATGGGACAAACGATGGGTAATACAGCAAAGCAGCAGAGTTTACAAAATCAGGATTTAGAACGCCAGGACATTGACGTCCGAAATCGCGATAGAGACGATCG
>JAYMFW010055107.1:0-11065 GCA_036785005.1 Tubulanus punctatus | reverse complement strand
GTTATATTATTACGCTTTTCAAGACCGCAGACATTCGTCGCTAATTGCTGAAATGAATAGACGAAGAGTATATATATAAGTAAAATCATGTATACATCAATATTATGAATTGACATGATATAAGTGAGAATTCGAGCCAAACTTTTATCCTTTAGTGCTCGAGACTCATATCACATCTTGTCTCGCATTTATCGTAACGAGAGTCTTTTCAGATATGCAAATAATTTTTGTTACAGTTGAAATGAAAACATTTTTTAATTTTTTCAAAACATTCGAAATTTTAAATGTCACTTCCAATTCTTGGCACTTGGACACATTGATAGATTTTTCAATTTTTGAAGGAAACTTTTCGACCATCAATTATTACAATTTGTGAGTTTGCATAACATTCTCCATGAAATTGTATCAGATGAATTTATTTACGAATTATATACTGAATTTTCGTCGAAATCGTAATATAATGAAATATTTCGACAATTTTTTTTTGCGAGACGTTAATCCGTCGTAAATAATAGGCATGACCAGAATTCCTATGAAGACCATCGTCGTTGGTTATATTGCCCGCCACCAATAATTTCTGACGAATTTTCATATCTTCATGAAATCCGATCTCATGGTCCCGCACAAAATATTAGGTTGTTTTTGTTTAGGGTTTCCATAAAACCATGAACTCGTCTCAGGATTGCCATACAAAATTGTCATTTCTTCATTCTTTGAACATCTCTCACCCCATTTGAAGCGTTACTGGCACTTGTAAGAAGATACGTATGACGGGCCGTAAGTCTAGTCCAAATTGAAATTATCCGGAGATTAGGACTGCCCAGACATACTCTAGGTGGCGCTTCAAGACATTTTACTGTAAACGTCGCCATGGTAGCCACTCTGATTAATTAGAAAATCTGACATTTCTTTGACATTTCGAGATGAAAATAACAATCCAAGCAATGTAATTTCAGCTAGAAAAACCATGATTGTAAGTGAACAGAAAAAAAAACGTATTCAAATGATTTATTGATTTAAAAAGCCACAGTCAAAAAGATTTTTTGGATGGGATCGAATTGAAGAATGAAAGTCTTAGAAATAAAAATGTAACAAAAAATATTGAAAAATCATATCCCCATCATCTACCCATCCATGGTATGCGGGGCCATACCACCACCATTATCAATCAGATATCTGATTGATATGCTAATGAGCCTCTCGCCGAATCGACCTTGAGACTTGAGTCGTTCTGCACAACTTATTTATTATCATCATTGACATCGACATGCATTATTGCAATCCACCCCTCTCAAAGCAGTCTTCTCTGACACTCACTGCCCCTACCTAAATAAAAGTTTTGAAATTTTCTTTCATTTGGTTAAGATTATTTACTTTCATTCAACACTTTCATACCTGTTTGTTACCCTAAAAAAAAATAGTTTCTCACCATGGAAATGGTGGGAAATTTCCATTATCTGCTCGAAATGCATAATAATTAATAGCCCGTGTAGTGTAGTGAGATATAAATAAAAAATACCTTTAGGATTTATGCCTCATCATATTCTGGCATTGAAAACAACTTAGACGTTATAAATACTATTCCCAGGCTATAACACAGTGTTAGTTGCCTTTAAGTGTAACGATGATTAAACAACTGCAAAAGGTATTAAAATAAACATTATGATGGGCTTTGTTATCAAATTTGTTTTTATAAAAAAATTCAGATAGGGCCTATTGCTTTTTTGTTTTCCTGTGCTTCTTTAAATGCATTTTTTCCTCCTTATATGTTTTTATAATAACATATTATAGTTTGCTTATCCATATATGAGTTCTTTCAAAACAATAAATCAAACTTATTCATTTGAACTGTACTGATTGTCTTTCATGCTTACTGAAGCAACATTAATTTTATGGTCACCTATGATCTTTATTGGATTAAGGTCAGGTGAGCTTTAGGTCACCATCATGACATCTGCTTTGTATATATACCTATGCACTAAGGCTAATGATTCAATTCATTCACACTAGAGTTAAAAGTTGTTTGGGCGCTCGGGAGAGGACTTGAATAAATATCAAATTTACCGCAAATATATACCTAAGGATTAATGAACATTCTGTTTGGTACTCGAGAGTTTGTCAACCATACCAGTATATTCAGTCAAAGTGTAAATTGTACTGCACTCAGGACTTTGGTTTACAGGTTTGACCATGGGTGTACGGGATATAATATATGAATCATCAGTGAGTTGTTAGAGGTTTTATACAGTCGACTCCTCTTACCTCGGATTTGCTATCTCTGACTAAAATTCTTGTCCCTTTCTTGTCTCTTTGCTTCTTATTCTAATGAAATTTGCAAGTTTTTAACTCGGGTCCCTGGATGGAGATCCGAGGTAAGTGAAGTTTACTGTATCTTCGGAAAAGAAGGATTTTACGTTTAACTTCGAAGGTTAAAATGAGAATCTGAAATCGTAATTATTTTATAGGAGTTAGAGCTGACTGGAGATCGTCTCCCACACGAGCGATTGCCCCACCATGAAAGTCAGGACGCTCCGAGTGAAGTCAGCTCAGAGGCCGGAAATAAGGCGGAAAATATCGAACAACTCAACGATGAAGAACTGTCACAGAGGCTTGAAATATATCTACTTCATCGAATTGCTGAAAATGACAGATTAGCACCATTCCAGCTTGGTCAGATCTACTATGAACAAGTAAGGGTTCATCCTTACGAGGTGGCTCCATAATAGCTCATTTCTCGCTATCTTTATGTGTCTCAATGATTATGCCAATGTCTCAAAACTTTGTCTCTCATAATTCTTTTTACTTAGTTAGATATGCCACATTTGTTTTGTTTTTTGATCGAGCTGCTGAATAATAAATTTAATTTTTTTCATCTTAAAGTTCTATCTTTAATTCTTATGCATGCACAAAATAAACACAATATAGGTATATTATGATTACATTATCACTTTGTAATCCTTATTTTTTTATACCTACAGTCAAACCTGCTTAATCCGAATTTCTATTTTCCGTTTGCTTTGATCCCTTCGCCTCTCTATTAAGTGAAGTACTTGACACTTTATCCGGATATCGTTTATTCCGTACAGATTTTATCAGTCCCAAGTGGTTCGGATTAAGCGGGTTTGACTGTATTATACAATCATTATTTCATGTATCATCAAGGTACAAAAATGCCATTAATTAATAAATGTATATCGCTGTTTTAAAGGGCAGACTTGAAGAGGCGAAAAAATACTTTGAACTATCCGTGGAGAAATACAAAGACTACCAGGGAATGTTTCAGTTAGGCATTTTACTGTACGACGGAATTGGCTGTCAAAGTGATCCGGTAAGTTCAACCGTACTTGAGAATTACAATCAGATCAATTTTAATGACATGACAATTGATTGAAATCGAATATCTATTAGAAATTAGGTGTTGAATATATGATGACAGTTGCTGCGACACCCCCTCCTCAGGTAAAACATCTGGTCAGAGCTGCACAGTACAATATCGGTAGAGCTTACTTCCAAGGATTTGGTGTTAAACAGTCCGATGAAGAGGCTGAAAGGTATTTATTCAATCATTTCAAAAATCCTGCGATTGATAGAAATCATTCATTTAATATGGGTGAGATAGGTCTGGAAATTTTGTCTTCTTCCTATGTATACATGGCAGCGTTTTGGAAAATAGTATATGCTTTTGTATGTACAAATTCAATAATTCCTTATGTAAATAATAACGTACGTAAAATGTAACCCAAGATCAAATTACGTCACGGCTTTACTGAACTCAGACAATTTTCAAACAGTTGAATGCGATGAGTACAATGATTATCACTTTATCAAACTCAGTTAAAATATCACAGTAGTGTATTACATTTACATCGGAAGTATTTTGTCTCCTAAGGTGGTGGTTATTGGCTGCAGATGATGGGAATCCAGCTGGTAGTGTTTTGGCTCAGACGACTTTGGGTTATTTCTATGCGCGACAAGATTCAAAAGATCTGAAGAAAAGTTTTTTCTGGCACTCTGAAGCGTGCGGTAATCGAAGTCTTGAATCGCAGGGTATTTTTGAGCCGTTCAACTTCTTGTTTTCAAATTATTCATTCATTCGAGCTATGATAAATTCATTTATATGTAGGTGCTTTGGGAGTAATGTATCTTTATGGACTTGGTATCAAAAAAGATATAGATTCTGCATTTGAATGTTTACGCGAGTCGTCAGAACGTGGAAATGTGTACGCCATGGGCCATCTCATACAGTACTACTACGACCATAAACTCTTTACAAAAACAGCCCAAATGGCTTTCAGGTAAGTTATCCATGACAGTATATATTCAGTTCCTACTATTTCACCATTTACATCTCCTTTTTTTACTCCTGTAGAGTGGCACAGTTACATGATGTAAATCAAATAGCGGATGAGACTGGGTGTTTACCTGCATTTGTGGCCAAGGGTATAGCCATGGCCTGTTTTATCTACGGACGGTGTCTTTACTTTGGAAATGGAGTTCTCCAGGATGACGATGAAGCGAAGCTATACTACTCGCGGGTAAATACAGCCTTTAATTCGTTTCAATTAAATTGCAATCCTTCAGAAAATGAAAAATTTCCCAATTCCTGATAATTTAGGATTTGAATGACATCACAATATTATTCAACATTCATAAATGTTCAATTTTCTATTCCAGTGCTACAATTTCGATCCAGATACATGTGCACGCTACCAAGCATTGAGTAATCAAGGCAAACTATAAGTGACTTCATAAGCAATCTTGCCATTTTCAGCTAAATGCCATATTTTTCTTTGATGTCTGTGATATTTTCTGAGTGTTTTTAATGATATAAATGTTCAAAACATTATATTTCTATTCTACTTTATAATAATGTGTTAGCAGTAGTATTTTGTGGTTGATATTCTCTGTGGAAGTTAGAATTATGAATATAATTAATTTGAAGGAATGCCAAAATATTCAAGATTGAATTTCAATTTGAATTCAAGTCAGACTAACTTGGAGATGCGACACGAAAGCACAATGGTTACCATACACCTAACTGCTGCTGGCGCCAACATACAGCTTTCGTACAGCCTCCTCTGCAATCAACTAAGTATTGAATATCGTATACCTCCATTTATTGCATTTGGCATATGCCTCGTACAGGTATTATCATTCTACACTATAGGTCTATCTGCGTATGGAAATAATTATATCTTTATCATCATGTTAGTTGTTAGGAATTTGATGTTAAGACAAATAATAAAAGTCAAAATTTTATGTCAAAATGTCATTGTCTTTATGATTTATGGTTTGTTTTATGTTGCCTTTAGAAGCCGTCCATAAAGTACAAACGCATAAAATTTCAATTTAATACCCCTCCATACATCCGCCATTTTTCCTTAATTTCTAATCATTACAGTAGGTTTCTGACTTGATCCCTCTTTTCAGCTTAAGTACTTAATGAACAGCTGTTTGTAAATTAACCTATTCAGGACCCAATTGATTAAGAAATTTCAAGAATCAACATTCCGAGGGAGTGTGAAGCCTATTAGATGAGGCAATATGACTGGGCACTCGTCAAATATTGGGGCAAATGGACAAAAGGCACAAAATCAAAAGACTATATGAGGAGTTAAACGATATCTATGAAGGATAGAAGGCTATTCAATAAGGGCACCACTGCAATTTTTGTCCTCAAATAGGTTAGAATTTGATTGGCATCACAAAACTTGTTTGTGCCTTTAAAAAGCAAATGCCTGTATTGTCTCCCAATAAACCTATATATACAAGCCGTGTTTTCATAATCAATGAGTATCTTTATTCAATGCAAATTGAACAAATGTACAACAATTTTCAAGACACAAATGAAATAAATACCGGTTGTAACTGAACGTTTAAACGAATTGTAGTAAACCCGAAAGTTTTAATCATTGATTATTATCTAAATCATATAAGAAGGGATCATAAAACTTCACACTAGACAACGAGAAAGTGATCGTCATTTACATACACGCAAATTCAGATCTAAAATCAAGATCGTGACAAGGAAGATAACATATTTTTTTAAGTTCAGACCTGATATGTAGGGATCTAGTTGAATAGAAGATCATTGTATGAATGAAGCAGGCTGACTAAACTTGTAGTGTAATTAGTAGTCGTACGTACGACTTTCGTTCGATCGGCCCTCTCGAAGTTTGATTTTGCCATCTCGTAGTATTCGCCATCACTGAGAGTGAAAGACTTCAAATGAAGACATTTTAATCTGAAACGAAACATGAGAAAAAAGTGCTTAATCAGGACACCGAAAATTTAATAATTAGTTTAGCCGAGTATCGGTAGTAAGGCCAAAGAAAATTAATGCCTTGTTTCTCATCACACTTATTCTTTTAGATATGACGCGGGCACTTTTTTAACGCATTATTCAGGCAGATATTTTCTATTTATGGCCTAAATATCACATGCGGGTGAATATTTTTTAAAAGAAAACCAACGGAAAAATGTTTTTATTTCTATTTGCTGTCATTGACATGGGCGGATTTTGAAAGTGATGAGAAACGTGGTTTCTTTTTTTCTTGGCCTAAATGGGACTTAAGTATATTGATGTGAACCCATTTCAGATGATAAGTATACAGGTGGATTATTTATAAATTTGAAACCCTAGCCCTACCTGTACCCCAAACCTTACATGAAAATATTATCCTTCTACTACTTTTGATCCAGTTTATGATATGACAAATGTAAAATATGATATTTTTACCTCAGGTGGTCGATGAACTTGCTACTTTTGTCACTATAACGGATAGTGTACGGATCCCATTGAATTTCTAAACGTTCCATCTGCGGACAGTTCTGAGCAAAATCTTCAACTATCTGATCAATGTGAATTCTTGTAGTTATTTTGAGGAACCATCCATCAGCAGTACCCAACACACAAATCCTGCAAAAAAACATTATCATCAATCACCGTTTGTCTTTTCTTCATCTTGAATAATTTATTGGATGTAACGATTCCTATATAGAGTGGGATGCAGGGTTGAAAAATGTTTCTAATGGCCAAAATGCAATAACATTGTGCCATAGAGGTATGGGATTAAAATCTGGAAAATTTCATTTCATGGAAATAGTCAGAGCCAAATTTCTTCAAGACAGAAGCAAAGTTACAAGAAGTCACATTTTCGGACCAGTAGGTAGACAAGAAACATTGGACTCACTTGATTTTCTTCAAAAAAGGAATTGCATTCACCCAAAATTGCTCAGCGATTTTTGGTTTGCCAGAGACCATCAATCCAAGAAGCTGGTGCCCGTGCACTTTGATGAGATGACTAACAATATTATCCGACAATGAGGTCGTATTTCTTACATCAAGAGCTTCGATGTTGTTTAGTTTCCCTTCCTTCATAAGTCGGTCCAACACCTGGAATGAGATCAGTGTTACACGTGTAATAAACGAGATATAGTAGATATCCCACAATAAAGTAAAAAATAAATTACGAAATATGTAGAAATTCAAGAAAATTTATAGAGTGCGACGTTTCGACCGAACGCTATCAGTCACCATCACCTTCTACATATTTCGGACTTCATTATAAACGAGATACTTTTTTGTAGAATTGCTTTTTTGGAAGGGAAAAAAATTTACTTTGTCGTTGAAGAAGTCACAGTAACCAACAGCCAAGTAACGGAAGCCGGGCATTCTCGGTAGAACGTTCTCCAAACATTCGGCTGATAGCTCCGTTGACGTTAAATCCAGTTCATCGATAACACTGTTCTCCCACGGTGCTGCCTCCATGAATGCATCTTCAAGACCTGAAAATTTCAGCAAGAATTGATAAAATCATATCATATACTGGTACAACAAATTATCGAATGATTGAAATTTTAAATTTACACTCCGCCCGCAGTGGTTTCATTTCTCCATACATTATGACGAAATACTAACCACTGTGAACTTTCGCGTGATTTGCCTCGCTTCACCGATAAGCATCCTAAAAGGGCAAATTTATCATGGGAACCATGTGCACGGATTGGCTACCAAATTCACAAGATTCTTTCAAATTGGGGCTGCCCATGAATGCCTACTGTAACGCATTATTAATGAATGCTCTGATTGGTCTGATGCTCTATCGATCATTGGAAGCCGCACGGGAATTCACGGCCATAGTAAGCAGCCGTTAGTTCGGTCGATACGATGTAGAGCCGAATGAAACACTGCGAAGGGAGCGTAGTTTACATACTGCAATGTTGCAACAGTAAAGTCCGCAGTTTTTTGCACTTCTGAATCAACACTTTCAAGGACTGCCCTTTCACCCTCAAACAGAAGTTCAATGCCAATGTTTCCAAATGGATGCAGTTTGAAGCGAGAGTCTCAATGTGCGAATCATCAATGAAGTTAATGCCATACAAATTGACAACTCGCAAATTCGGTGTATGCGACTTGATCTTGCTTATGTTGATGACTTCATAGATTTCCTCTTCTTCTTCATTTGAAAGTTCAAATGTACCTGAGGATTTAGAACGAACAGGGTAAGTGATGAATTACATTCTACGTTTAAGGCCAAGATAAAAAGCTAACATGTTTCTCATCACTTTTAAAATCCCCCCCAAGTCACTTACAGCAAATGAATAAAAACATTTTCCATCGGTTAACTATTAAAAAATATGTGCCTGAATGTAATATTTAGGCCATAGATAAAAAATATCTGCCCAAATAACTTGATAAAAAGCACCTGCCCGTGTCATACCTCTAAAGGAACAGTGGCATGAGAAACAAGGTCACGGCAGTAATTTTCCTTGGCCTTTATAGTTAAAAATAGTTCATCTCTTACCGATAAGATGAAGAACTTGTATGGACGAGAGACAACTGTATATCCTTCTCATGAACCCTTCCATGAATATGACCTCCGAAAGACAAATGCATAGACTGTACAGGTTACAGGGAAATGCGCTCAAATCGTTGAAATCGTGGAGTTGCATAGCGTTCGAGAAATCGAGCACCATGTACTTCAGATTCGGACATTTATTGGCGATTTCGTGAAGAATCGGAGCCGTAACCAAATCAGACGGTAATTCCATATAGCGGAGAGTTGAACCGAATCGAACTCCGATCAGAGCGAGCAGAGCCTCGATGTTGTTGACGTACAGACCAGAAAATTCGGGACGTAAGGAGACACTTTGCCACAGACGGCTGTCGTACGCCATCAAACGCCATTTCTTACAGACGGATGCAATCTGACACAGATCGATGTGTCGAAGATATGAAAAAATCGAAAGAAGTATTTTGTCTGGTAGCTTCGAAATATGCCTCTGAAATGAATCGAAAGTAGAAATAACTTTAACATCAGCAAAGTCATACTTTTGTCACAGATACATGGATACATATCGATTTCAATCACTCTGAAAAACCAGTGTTCTCCATTAGTATTTAACTAACTCAGGAGTGGGTCTACCAAAGGTGGCAATCAAATATAGAGAGCGGCTCTCTTTCCTATTTATAAGAAAATAAGGTAACCGAATTGTGTATTCTTGTAGTTTTTGGTGAAATTTAAGCCTAGATGCAGAAAGAAACACAATAATTGAAAAGTCAAATACAGAAGGGCTTTTCAATGATTTGTGAAGGGCTGGTAAACTGTAGCAAAAAAGGGAGGGGCTACCGCCCTTTAAGAAGCCCTTATGGAGAACACTGAAAACAAATTGAAAATTTTTGAAACATGCAAATTCAAGATTTAAGTTATATGAGAAAATATCAACAATTCATAAACCATTATCTACATACATCTCATGTGCTACAGATAAAATTCTAAATTCAGCACTAACTAATAGTCTAATAACTACATTTATTACTGAATATTGTTGTATTTATTTCAATTTAGAAAAATTGCTAGCCGTTCATCTCATAAAGCTACAAAAGAAATTTCTACCTTGTCATCTGTAAATAAAAATTCTAAAAGCAAATTCTGTTATATCATATTACATTCCTGTCACAATCTAACTTACCTGCGAATGGTATAAATCATGTTCCTGAATGAAAAATTTAATAAATTATCTTTACTTTTCTATTCATATCATGAAATTTTCCTATTCAGAGAATATTTACAAAACTCAGAAGAAAGATAAATTCTTGGTACTGAGTTCTCAGAAGTCGATTACGTTTTGCTTCGATGAAGAAAAGCCTTAGGATTGATAGGCTGATATGGATGCAAAACAAATTAGCATCATGAACCTATCATGTAAAATTTGAAATGATCGCCAATTTCCAGTTCAAATATTTCTTTAAAGCCCGGCACGCACCTTCGCGATTTCTACGTATCATCGGCTCATCAAATGAGTTTGATTTCATACGATCATACAATGAGGCAGTGAAATTGGCTCCGGGTGTCACCGCACACCTTTGCGATGATGAGTAAAGATCACACGATGAGGCGATGCGACGTAGCATCGCGAAGGTGTGCGCCAGGCTTTATTTATACAGTTGCATATCAGGTCAAGAGAATGGTAGCATAAAATCAATGTTAATACGTTTGTATTATTTTCATAGGTCCATAGAGATGTGGATTATCATACAAAAATGATGATGGTTTTGATTACTTACATCATGCCATAATTGTTAGTTCAATGTTGAAGTACTGTGAACTCCTACAATAGGAATGCTGTTAATACTCATTCATGCTCAACTCATCATTCCTCAGGTGTCAGTAGTGAAGCCAACAAAACATCATCTGGTATAAATTAAAAGTTGTTATTGATAAAATGTTTCATGCAGAAAACTTCAGCATCCAGGGCCTGCCGGATCTTTTATGAATTATAATTATAGAAGTTATTTCAAGAAATTTCTCAAATTTCCATGCATCTTTAGGGAGGGAATTCAGGATAGAAATTTACACTTTTTGTCAAACGCCGAATACTTATTTCATAAATGCAGAATCTGGTCAAACTGATTTTAATAATGTCTATTATGCAATGGATGACAAAATAGATATACAGCAAATCAGGAAGTACCGTAATCAGTGACTTTTTGGCCAAGAGACTACCTGCCATTTGTCGCATAGGAGAATTAAATCATAGAAACTTTTAGTGACCATTCATC
>JAYMFW010054996.1:0-11066 GCA_036785005.1 Tubulanus punctatus | reverse complement strand
AAGCCTTTCCTCTGGAACTCATTTTGCTGATTTCGTGCCGTCTACGATAGCTATAAGGCCGGTGGCCTTAAAAATGGAATTAATGTTCGGAGAAGTACTTTGTGCAGAAGAATTACTTTTTAAATTTCACGCAGTAAAACAAGGGCAAAATGAAACAATAGCAGATTATGCTGGGAGAGTCGAAGAAATTTCATCTCAGGTAAAAGCTGCTGGTGACGGTGAATTTAATATTACTGATGATATGCTCAAAGTGCAGTTTTGGCGTGGCCTCTATTCCACTGACATTAAAATGGCAACTCGGGTGTACAAAGAAAAGGGACACTCTTTTAACCACCTAGTAAGAATGTCACGGAAAATCGAGAGTGAAGAAAATACATCAGCTGAGAGACAGTCACCCACATTCAGAAGGAAACACTCAAAAGTGTCTTCGCAGCAGGTTTACCATCAAACAAATAAAGCAAGTGAGAGTGATTTGACAAGTCAATTACAAACCGTTCTGTCTAAACTTTCCAAAATGGAAAAACAGATAGAGTCCCAACAAAATACTCTACAACTACAATGGAAACCAGGTCGCTGGCGTAGTGGTCCTAGATTAAAGGAACCAATCCCCATTGAAGAGAGGACTTGTTATAACTGTCGACAGAAGGGTCATATGAAAGCTCAATGTCCTCAGGGAAACGATCGAGAGCCTGTCAGGGGAGGCGCTGTGCAGGAGAAGAACTAAGCCTCGCAAGTCAATTAATAGGTGCTGCAAATGAGAAATCTGTCATTTTGAATGAAATTTCATGTACCGCTTTGCTAGACTCTGGGTCCATGGTGTCCACAGTATCAATTAATTTCCTCCGTAATTATGTTACAAATGCTAAACTTTTTCCAATTTCAGATTTAGTTGTTCAAACAGTTTCAGGGGATAAATAACCATTTCTAGGGTATACTGAGTTGGAACTGAAGTGCGACAATGACTGTTTGAATATCTTGATGTTGGTTGTCCCTCATACAACATATCATGACGAAGTTCCTGTACTCATCGGGACAAATGTCCTAAGTAGATTGACTGGTAAGTACGGTTGTCCTGATGTCGGAGAGGTACCATTAGTACGCACCACTCGCTCGTCATTTATCGAAGCAAATTTAGAGACAACCATACACGGGATTATCAGGTCATCATTAGTTCAGTTACAGTCATGACCGATTCAACAACGTTCCAAGCACCAGGTAGTTTGCATGTAATTCCGATTATCACTCATCTCCAGTCATCCCGATGTTGTAGGATATCTGTTCGTTTGAGAAATGTCAGTGATCATGGTATAAGTTTACCGTCAAAAGTTCCTTTGTGTAGAGTGACTGTAGTAAATGAAGTGCAAATTACTGATAAAACCGAAACAAGAGATGATGAATGTAGGTCTGAGAGTAAAGTGGAAGATGTAACCAATGAAGAATTTTTAAAATGCGTTGATCTTAGTGGTGTTAAATCAGAAGAAGAGAAAGATTTATTACGTCAGTTATTAGTGAAATGGAAACATGTTTTTGCAATAGATGGCTTGGATCTGGGTACTTCGGATGTATATGAACATAAAATTCGACTCACAGATAATACCCCTGTAAATCAGAGATACAGAAGAGTACCACCAGGAATGGTCGAAGAAGTGAGAAATCATTTGAAGATGATGATTGACGCAGGAGTCATCAGACACTCGGTAAGTCCATATTCTAGTCCCGTGGTGTTAGTTAGGAAGAAGAATGGCGAACTGCGTTTCTGCATAGACTATCGTGAGTTGAATAAGAAAACCGTTCCAGATAGATATAGTCTTCCTCGTATTGACGAAGTACTGAATAACCTGGCTGAGTGTGACCGCTTTACTGTCATTGACTTAAAATCAGGTTATTGGCAACTGAAGATGGCACCAGAAGATCGTGAGAAAACTGCTTTTAATGTTGGCCCGGGTTTTGGTTTTTATGAATGCCTTTTGGTTTAACCGGTGCACCTGCATCCTTCCAACGTTTAATGGAGCGTGTACTTGGAGATTTAAATCTTCGAACGTGTATTGTGTATATTGATGATATAATTGTTTTTTCAAAAGGTGCAAAACAACATATGGAAAGATTAGAAGAGGTTTTTAACTGGACTAAAAGCGAAACCTTCTAAGTGCAACCACAGGTGCTCTACCTAGGACACCACATATCGGAAAGAGGAATCGCTACCGATCCAGCAAAGACCGCAGTGATTGAGAAGTGGCCAGCACCGAAAACGGTACAAGAGTTACGGTCTTTTTTAGGGTTTGCTGGTTACTATCAAAGATTCGTTGAGGATTTCGCGAAGATTGCTCGTCCACTTAGCAATCATTTGAAAGGGATTGCCAAATGTGATTCCAGATCAAAAAAATTACAGGAACCATTGATATGGGGCAATAACGAACAGGCGGCCTTCGAAACTCTGAAAGAGAAACTGATCAACCCTCCAATTCTTGGATTTGCCAACTATGAATTGCCGTTTATCCTCAGAACTGACGCTTCAACTGCAGCACTAGGTTCAGTTTTGTACCAGGAACAGAATGGAGCTCGTAGAGTCATAGGTTATGCCGGCCGCGCATTGAAAGATTCGGAAACAAGATACCCAATACATAAGCTAGAATTTTTGGCTATGAAGTGGGCTGTTACTGATGTTTTCAAAGACTATTTGTACGGTCACAAGTGTACTGTAGAAACTGATAACAATCCACTGACATACGTCCTTAAAGGAGCCAAATTGGATGCATTAAGCCATCGTTGGTTGCAGGCACTTTCTGTTTTTAATCTTGACATAATTTATACACCCGGAAGAAAGATGACAGATGCAGATTCACTAAGTCGCCATGTAACAACTGAATGTGTTCATGCCCTATGTTCATCTACAACAGTTCGAGTACCAACATCAGTAGAAGATACGGAAGACAGCATCGACGCTCGACTTAAGTTTACTGATCTACCAAGTGAGAATGTCATTACAATGCAGGAACAGGATCCAGTACTTAGGAAGTTAAAACAATGCATCGAAAGCCGAAAAAAATTCAAACCTACGAACAGGAGTGAACAACGTTATTTTAAGTATTTACCGTCTTTATCAATCGAGGAGGATGTCCCCATACGACATAAATTGAAAGATGACGTTCAGATAACGCAAGTTTTAATTCCGGAATCCAAAAGGGAAATGGTCTTATATTTTTCCCATGATGCACTAGGACATATAGGTCGAGACAAAGTGTTAGAAGTCGTTGAACCACGATTTATGTGGCCAGGTATGTTTGCAGACGTGGAGAAATACGTTAAGACTTGTCGAAGATGTATGGTAAGTAAAAGCCAGGAACAACGAGCATCACTTGAGTCGGTATTGACATCTGAACCATTAGAATTGTTATGTGTTGATTTTCTCAAATTAGAGCCTTCATGTGGATTTGAAAACTTACTTGTTTTAACTGATCACTTTTCCAAATATGCTGTAGTGATTCCAACCAAAAATCAATTAACCAAGACCACTGCACGTGCGACTTTCGATAATTTTATCTTGAGATATGGCATTCGTGCAAGGCTACATAGTGATCAAGGCAGAAATTTTGAAAGTACCATAATATCAGAACTTTGTCAATTGCTAGGTATGGAGAAAAGTAGGACTACCCAATATCATCCACAGGGTAATGGATGCCGTGAAAGGATAAATGGGACTTTGATAAATCGTTTGTCTCTACTGGAACCTACTCAGAAAAGTAAGTGGAAAGACTATCTTCAAAAGATTGTATGGCAATATAACTGTAGCCCGCACAGTACCACGGGATTCTCTCCCTATCACTTGCTTTTTGGTAGAAAACCAGAGTTACCATTAGATCGAATTTTTGGATTAGAAAAGTTGAAATGTAAGTCTAAGTTTGGAGAAGAATTTCAGAGACAGATGTTGGAAGTATGGGAAACTGCTCGGGAAAGAATAGAAAAATCAGCCGATCGTGCAGGATGGTATTATGACAAGAAAGTGAAAGGAAGTGCTATACAGGTTGGAGATCGTGTACTTGTTCGAAATGTTGGACCATCATCTCAGGGTAAATTATCGGATAAATGGTTGGACGAGGAATTTGTAGTGGTTTCTAGACCTAATGACGATTTTCCAGTATTCGTAGTGAAAAGCTGTGGCAGTGGGAAGCAACGGACATTACATCGTAATATGCTATTTCCGTTGATATATCCACTTCGACTGGATACATCAGAAAATGAGAAGAAAACAATTGCGAGAACTCGCAAAGAAAACTTAGAAAAAGGAAAAGGTCAGACGAATAATGAAATTTAAATTTTAAGCGAGAGTCATGACGAGGTGGAACATGATATATTCGATGATAATCAGCTGATAGTATTGACTACTCCAAGCAGTGGTAAATCTAGGGATGAAGATATAGAACCTGTCGTTTGTGACAACGTTTTAAGACAACAGGAGGATAGAGAGCCTGTTGGTACTTATGAACCGGAGAAAAATGTTGCTGAGCTTGGAAATGAAGTTACTTCATCAACAACTGAGGAATCTGTTCATAATGATGAAAATAAAGTTGTGGAAGAAGAGGAAATTGATGAACAAGTACAGGTACCTCGAAGATCTGGACGTGAAAGACGCGTACCAGTACGATATGCTGGCAATGAATTTGTAATGTCAGGGGCCGTGGTAAATGATACTCCAGATTGGCAAAAGCGATTTGAACTTATGTTGCAAGTATCAAAAGACGCTTCTATTACATCAAATCCATTGCTTTTATCTTCACTACTAAGTGTGATTCAAAATGGAAAGAATTAACTTTCTAACATTTTTTAATTTGAGGGGGAAGGGGTGTAACAATATTCCTAAGATTTTAAAGCAATAGTGAAATTATGTGTAACAATGTTCTAAGGAACTAAGTAATAGTGAAATTAATCAAAATTTCGCAGATTTTAACTAAATTTATATTCTATCATGGAACCTCATAGTATGAGGTTTGCATAACAACGTTTCATCAGGTTGTTTCAGGATTACAGTCTGCATTATATGGAAAGAAAATACTAAATTTTTCTCTGAGATGTTTCTTAGTAAGTAGTATGTATATAGTAAGGGAGGGTCCGATTGATTACGGAGCTCTAACACAGTTTTGATTTTTGTATGAAACGGCAATTTATGTAAATATCGAGGACGATATCTTTTGAAGTAGGAGAAAAATGTGTAAAATTTCACTGATTATATCTCTGCTGTTTTTATACTGTAGAGTGCTGCCACTCGGTGACAGTTATGTTTACTTGGAGGGTAAATTTAGGTATCATGTGCCAGTTTTATAAGTTCTGCACTGTAGCACAGAACTAAACTTACGGCGTAAATAAAGTTAAATGTTTTGTGACTTTGTGATTTTGTGATTTTCATAGGATTTGAAGATTGAGGATTAACTGGTGAGCAACAATACAAAGTTGATGTTAATTATGGTAGTGGCGACACAAAGGATCCAGTCCCTCTTTAAAAAATAGAACCCATACACCAGTACAGAGGAACGCCAACAAAATAGATAAGCGCCCTGTAACAAAGAAAACTTCATACCTTTAACAACACTTGGCATCTTTAAGAGATCTTGGACATTGAAATGTCCCATGATCGTATGCCAAGATTCTAAACCATGATCCTTTTTACAGGATTAAATGACAAAATTGATAATACTATCGGTAAATTAAATTTCCTTTCATTTGATACCAAACACGACATACTTTGATCAAAATTTGGGTGAAAGACCCCCGGTTTCAATGACCACCCGAAAATCAGTTTCCCCATCCCCATTCATCCTTACTTTTTTATACTTAGTGACACCCATACCGACCATTATCAGTTAAAATTGGCTTCTTTCTAATTTTTTGACTGATGAATCCTAATTTAGGGATACTAGCTTCACTGACCAGGTGTTCGCTTAATCTATCACTTGATTTGGTCCTTTTTGTATTCGTGGCAACCCGCGCTCCAGGACATTTATCACTACGCAAATATACGCATATGGTAACCGATGACTTGGCTATGATCAACTAGATCCTCATAGCCCTTTGTAAACAACTATTGTAGCTTTCCTGCTTCTGAATAGTCTTCACTACATATTTGACATCCATTTTATTCATGAACCACTGTATCCAAGATGTAGACTGGTACAAAGTTGTATAACTAAATCTAAGAAGGCCTATTATAAGCTACTTATCGTCATATTGATCAGAGACACCAACTTGATGTTTAAGATATGAATATAAATTGATGGACTATTCTATTCAGGTAATGGCTACCATTGTGACAACTATTCAATGATTAATTTCACATATGCAGAGGCGGACCTAGGTTTTTTGGTAGGCAGGGTCCAAGTGATAATTTTAAGGCACTATTACGAGTCTGACGGCCACTAGGGGGTCCCCCTTTTATGTCAGAAACTTTTGAACATTTAGCATAAAATGGTGCAATTTCGCATCATCAAGACTAGAAAAAGTATTCAAAGTTAAGAAATTTGACCATGAATTTTTTTTCACATTGAAAAAGACAAGGGCAACTTCCAGTGAGAGGCAGGGGTTCAGACCCCCCTTAGATCCGCCCCTGATATGTCATTAGATATCAAAATCATTCATCTTTCCTCAAACAGCTGTATGGTGACATAATCTATAGGAGATGTATTCGGATTCTGTTGCAAAGATTCCCTAGTCAACGCCAGATTATGCGCAAAAGAACTCATTCTCGAAAAATTTAACCTATAGGCCGACAAACCAAATTATAAAGACAGAACTAGGAAACACACATACTGACGCTAGAATCACATATTTTTTAAATGCAGCGACAAAAATCTAATTCAGAGACAATACCATTTCTTTTTATTACCATTTGTAACTATTATGAAATAAAACATGCATAGGGTATATAGGTATTGAGACAATGATAATCAAATTTGTAATTTCAAACTTGTTTTTCAGGGTGGCTTATGAGCCACCTTCGACCCCAATGTGACTCTAATGGTATTGTCTTGCAATATTCTTTTTAGGTCTATTTTATATAGGTGGAAGGGAAATTAACGTTAGGTGGTAGTACCCCAGAAATTCTAATTTTTAGTGATGGAGATACTGAATGAATTGTAGCATATATCCAATTGGTAGACTAAATGTAAAAAATCAATTGAAAAAATGTTTCATTCTCGGGCTAATTATGTAAATATGACCTAATTTGCATACGGAAAGACCAATTTTAGGGTTTCACTAAAATCGCTCTCATTTGCCGAGTAGTGCAGATATCTTTATTCTGTAAACTGCTATTAGTTACCAGCAATCATATCTAGTGTATGTACCACTTTGACTTTGATACTATAAAGGAAATTTGACTCTATATTTTGTAACTTGAAAATAATTTTCCAGATTTTGCTCACCTAATTAGAAATTCATCAATGTTTTTCATTATTTATTATCAAATCAACAGCCTTACTTTTGGTACATACACTTTAGACAAGCATTCATTATATCCAGTCCAAATTTGAAGGCACTAGCTCCAATACTTTTTTCAAAATCACGTTTCTAGTAAGCCATCCAGGGGAAAATTCCCGAACCGTGAAAATGGCGATTTTCTAAATTTTGTCATTTTTTGGGCCAATTTTCTGTCGTATTTCTATATTTTGCCACTTATCCCTCTATTCTGTCTCTATATCACCTTTCTGTATGGTAATCTTCCACCATGCTCAGTTTTCATAAAATTTTGCCGATTTCAGGACAATTATGTATTGTCTCCTCATTGAAATCTATGGTTATTCTATTGCTCTTCATAATTACACATTTTAGCTTTCTAATTCACAATTTTTACAGCTAATCCCAACGACCTTGATACCAAAATGTTGATAAAATTACCCCGAAGATGGCAGCACTTGCGGGATACAATTTAATGCAACCATGTGCTAATATCTTAGGTTCGACCCTGGTTGCTAGGGGCCGTTGTCAAGGGCAAATTTTTCTTTAGGGTGAAAAATATCACATTTATATGCAAAATACCAAAATTTTTCATTAATAGTGACATGTAAAACATGTTTAATTAAAGGAAACTGTAAGAATTGGAAAAATGAATTTCTATCAAATCTACATATTTTTGTGGGGTACTACCACTTAATTCAAAGCAATATTGTCCTTCCTTTGAACTATTCCTTATACAAACCAAATAAAAAATAATTCATATTTGAAAATATTTTGAATATAATTTAATATCATGTTTTACTAATCTACAGTCATGAAATAACTGATGTTTTTCGACGAGGAATTGGTAAAACCATAAAATCATCTGCAGCTATTACTTCACCATTGTAATGTTGTTTTGCCTCATCAATTAATGATTGCACACTATCTTCACCTTCCTGAAACAATTTAAGAGATTTCAAATACTGCACAAAAACCACTGTGTTAAATACATATCAGAATCCGACATCAGAATCCAACTAAGGGTCCAGGGACCACATGCAGCTATCAATCTGCTGTCTGTACCCACCCTACGCAGACGGTCGACGTTGAGTACGTCGAAGTCTTGACGATCAAGCCTGTCAATACAATATGGACAAGGGTGCGTAAATGCGTCGATTGGCATTCATTTTCAATTAATCATATTCAAATTGTATATTATTCATTACTGAGGATTGAGGTTTAATGAGGATGAAATATTGACACGCATTCCAATCACATAATGCCAAAATTCGAACCACAAAAAAACCAAACTTTTTGCTGCAAGTGATCATGTCTGAGTCTGATGATGTCTGGCCTGTTGAAACTTAGATCACAGTGATATCAAGTTGTTCGTCTCTGGCGGCAATGATGGGGGTCATGGCGATAGCCTGTCGAACCAACATGTGCCGTCTGGCGAAGTCTTGACGATGATGAAATAGGAAAACGGCGATAGCTTGTCGACCGTCTGCGTAGGGTGGGTACAGACAGCAGATTGATAGCTGCATCGGGCCTACTTGGAAAACTCAAGGGATGCAGTTGAGATACATAAGAGGAGTTAGTTTCAAATAAATATGATTAATGGACATTAGTGATACAATCGTGTTACAGGTGAAAATAGTAAATTTAATCATCTGGACCTTGACTTGACCTTTGACTGACAATTTTAGGGGACCCAATTCTTGGAGTGCTGATAGCCCTTAAGTAGGCCTACATACCAAACACCAACACAATAACCTAATGTATCAAAAAAATTCCTAATGGACTAGGCGTCCAGGGACCTCATGCCCACCTGGAAAACTCAAGGGATGCAGTTGAGATACAGAAGAGGAGTTAGTTTTCAAATAAATATGCTTAATGGCAGTAAGTGATACAATTTTAGGGGACCAATTTCTTGAAGTGCTGATAGCCCCTGTGTAGATGGACCTACATACTAAATATAAGGACATTTGTTCAATGCATAACGAAAACCTCCTCAAAAAACTAATCAAAATAGCCAATTTGAGGGAATTGAAGAGGGCTAAATATTGTAGGGCATTAACAATCTGGGGGACCCAATTCTTGGTATAATTATAGCCCTTGGGTAAGATGGACCTACATACTAAACATCGGGACAACAGCTCAATGCATGATGAAAACTTCCAAAAAAACTGGTCAAAAAGGGAAAGGAATTGAAGAGGGTGCAACCAGAGCATTATCGATCCAGGGGACCCAATTATTCGGGTGCTGATAGCCCTTGGGTAGATGGACCTACACATTAAATATCAGGACAACAGCTTAATGCATGACTAAAAAGACCTACATACCAAGGCAATAGCTAAATGACGAAAACTTCCTCAAACTACGGGTCCAGGGACCTCATGCCCACTTGGAAAACTATAATGATGCAGTTGAGATACAGAAGAGTAGTCACAAAGAAATAAGATACTACACTGCAGCACTGATTAAAGTTTAAAATGGTGAACCTTCACTGACCTAGTCAGTGGTATGGTACCACATATGGAAACCTGATCAATAATTCCTGGTGTGCCAATAGCCCTTGAGTAGATATAACTACATACCAAATATCAAGGCAACAGCTCATCGCATATCTTATCAAATAACTTAGAAAACAGGTCAAAAAGAGGGTGCTACCAGGGCATTAGAGATCTGGGGCCCAATTCTTGGTATGCTGATAGCCCTAAGCTAGATGGACCTACATATAAAATATCGGGACAATAGCTCAATGCATCACGAAAACTTCCTCAAAAAATTTTCCCACTTTTCAATTATCGTTAAGGTCAACTTAAGTGAGGAATAAGACCTATCAAGGATAAAATATCAACTAGGGGTCCAGGGACCTCATGCCCACGTGGAAATACAGAAGAGATACAGAAGAGGTGTTACTTTCAAATAAATATGATTAACGGCAGTTTAGTGATACAATCCTGTTACAGGTGAAAATAGTAAATTTGGTAATCTGGACCTTGACAGACCTAATTTTAGGGGACCCAATTCTTGGAGTGCTGATAACCCTTACGTAGATGGGCCTACATATCAAAATCAGGAAAATAGGTCAATGCATGACTAAAACTTCCTCAAAAAACTGGTCAAAATAGGCAATTTGAGCGAATTAAAGAGGGCGCCACCAGGGGCCATTATCGATCTGGGGGACCCAATTCTTGGGTTGCTCATAGCCCTTGGTATATAGACCTACATACTAAATATCATGACAATAGTTCGAAGCATGATGAAGACTTCCTCAAAATGCTTGAAAAACTGATCAAAATAGCCAATTTGAGGAAATTGAAGAGGGCGCCAGAGGGCATTATCGATCTGGGGGACCCAATTTTTGGTGTGATGATAGCTCTTGGATAGATGGACCTACATATTAAATATCAAGACTGTAGCTCAATGCATGACGAAAACTACCCAAAAAAACTGATTTCCGTCTACGGTTGTAACCATTGTTGTGAGGGTAACACGGGGAACAACATTCTCAATCAGCTACATCCATCATTCGTGAAGAAGGGTTGAAACGTTGCAGGCACTGAGTCTGAGACTTGAATAATAGTATCGTATATCATTTTATTATTTACAAGATCAAACTCAAACAACGAATATCT
>JAYMFW010054885.1:0-11067 GCA_036785005.1 Tubulanus punctatus | reverse complement strand
TTGTTATGCTAATGAGGTCAGTGCGCGCTCCGATATTGTAGCGTACCCCCCAATTGTAGCCATCTGTCATCTTGTTAATACTTTGATTTGTCTTCTCGGGTTTCACGTGAGGACGGGGTTTAGGGTACGCTGTGAACACTAGTTTCGGCGTTCGTGGTACGTAGCCTTTTCTAAAATCTTGACCGTCATTTTTTGACAGAAATTTAAAGAAAATGGCTGCTCAGACTCTTTCGGAACAGTTGCAATCTTCATGTGACGAGTTGATTAAGATGGTCCCATACCACTTACGTCAAATGTACATTTGGCAGTATCACAAATTAACAAAACTCGTTAAAACGCCTGTTTTAGGGGAAATGATGATGTAACGCTATATCAGATGATGGAAGGGGTCCGAATAGGGATTTGGCCACTTTTGAAAGGAAATCTCTCATTAAGGGTGACTGGATCTGGCCTAAAAAGACACTCCCGACGTTTTGACTTTCCTAAAGAATCGTATGGAAATGCAAAAATGGCCTTGTATTTGCAAAATATTTCTTTAGAATATCCCTTTGTTATATTTAATTTTCCGACAAAATCTTTCATTTGGCACCAATGAAAGAGCATTGTTTGACTTTGAAAACAGTCAACAAATTATTCGTGAAAATTATTATCACAGAATTGGAAAGATATTTCTCCCCTAATTATGGCATTTTATTTGTAGAAAACCATTGCGAAAAT
The DNA here is from genome assembly GCA_036785005.1 of Tubulanus punctatus. Classification (NCBI taxonomy): domain Eukaryota; kingdom Metazoa; phylum Nemertea; class Palaeonemertea; order Tubulaniformes; family Tubulanidae; genus Tubulanus; species Tubulanus punctatus. Next base: position 10,350 of record JAYMFW010054885.1, on the reverse strand, counting down.
ATTTGTCCACCCACTGCGCTGGTTCAAGTCGATAAAATCATAGTTATACCGCCGGGGAGAAATGAAATCTTCCACTCGTGGTAGATTCTTTATTTTCCGGGGCGCTCTGAGTGCAAGCAAGATCCCACTCAAACTTATAGTCACCAATTTCATCAACATGTTTTTAATGAGATAAACCGAGCATATATCAATATAAATCCATTACGCGATCAACTGTAACCCGCGCGTTTAATGCGTGGTAACCGATGAGGTAAGACATGATAAGCAATATGTAATCCATCCTTACCGCATAGAAACCGACGTCTTTTAGCATCGGGGTGATAAACAGGTATGCGTTTTATTTAAGTTTAACAGCCGCTAAGTCGCCCGATTTCTTTTGACTAAGTATTCGACTAATTGGTCCCTGCAATTAAGAGGTGATATAAGAAAATTGATAATTTATCTGTAAGTAACCGATGCTGAGTGCACCGTACGCTGGATTTTGCATCGACCTCTGAATTTTAGTTCCTTGGAATCCTGGGCATATTTCAACTATACAACGTCGTCAGCGTCGAAGGTTTCAGGGCTTAGGTATTTGGCAAAACCTCCATATTATTTTCGAATCAATCGATGTTTCATGTAATTTTATGCAATTAATTGCAATAAATCAGTGCTTTATTTAAAACTATCCCTCGTTCTAAATTCAGCATTTATCATTGAATCAAATTGCCAGACGATGTTCTCATAGAAAGGTAGACACATTTTAAATTCTCAATGTCTTTGTTATCGTATGTCATTTCACGTCACATAATTTGTATAACTTTCACGTCATATCTTTCTGTCTTGAATAATTTTTGTAGAAATTATGTATAGTTTTTCTATTTTCTCCCTTAATTATAGCATTTGTAATAGGAGAAACTCATTGCGAAAATATGTCAACCAAGCGCGCTTGGTTTAAGTAGATAAAATCAAAGAACTGAAATGTCAAATTATAACGTTGGGGATAAATAAAATCACTTCGAATCGTGGTAGGTGAGAACAAGACCTTCAGTGCCTCGTTTCCGATTTACATTCCCATTCAAGAGTAACGACAACGAAACGACGGGGGAAAACGAAAATCCGAAGTATGATATTATGGTGTCGTTTCGAGAAGTTTGACCAAAGCATAAGTCTCAAGGACTTCAAGCAAGGACTATAAAAACATATCGTTTCTGGGTCGTGGTAACAACTCGGCGGCTATAAAATTGTGGTTCATTATCGATCAATTTGTTACCGAGTGTTCCGCAACATCCGTATCGTCATCGGTACCGCCGCCAGGATTCTCGGCGGCAGGCAACACACGTGTATTTCAGGTGTCGATGGCGAAAATAAACCTCATAAATATCGGGAAACTAAACTTTACTTAAGGTGAATCTTCCTGTATCTCTTATATTGTATTATCAAATATCAACTAACTGAAAATTGTTCAATTTGCTCGCTTACTGTTAATCAGTAATCGAGTTCCTAAAAATGGGTTATTTGAGTGCGGTAACAGTTTAGTGAAGGTTTTGGTACCTGATGACAACATAATATTATACCAAGGACAGATTGATAGATTGATGAATGAAAAATCTTCAGTTTTTTAGGACGCTGTTAACAAATTCAGGCCCATAGGGTGGGGGTGCAGAATTCCTTAAGTGGAACTTGTTGGTCGTGAAATAAGCGAGCACCGAAAGTGCGAAGCGTTGGCGAGGTCTGAATTTTGAAATTTAACCTCTTTTTAGACGGATTTTCCTAAAACACCATTCAAGATTACTTTATTATTATTTTTTTTTTTTTTTGGGGGGGGGGGGTCAAAATACGGTGTTGAATGAGGGGTGTTTTACTGCGGATCGTTATTTTCATTTGAAAATTTTACTGTTAAGTTTCTTCAGGTAATGGTTCTGTGTCAAAAAACCAGGCCACGCGTTGGCCCGCATTTTGAAAAAATCTGTAAACAACCAAAACGGCCTCTCGGGAAGATCGTTCTTTAGAAAAAAAACACCGGAGGCCTCTTCAGAATAATCAAAGTATCTCGAGCAAAATGGTCAACTTTTTAGAGTGGTCTCAAATGCAAATATCCATCGAAAAATATATATGACCATCGTTTTTTTTCTGCGCGCGGGACTGCGCGTTTTTTTGCGATCAGAGCGTTTTCAAGAAGTTGAAAAGCAAACATTAAAAATAGACGTCGCTTTTTATTCGGAGGACATGATAATCGGGCCGTTTTTCGAGTGGTTTCAATAGCAGAAAGACTATCTGGAAAAATGGCCATCGTTTTTCCCCCGGGTATTCACGATTGACAAAACGTCGAGATTTCCTTTTGAAAATTTGTGAATTTTTCTAATGCGTAGATAAGCAAACAAACTGTGTATCTAACAAACAATAGGACGTATACGTTCTAGTGATCTGGAGCTTTATTCACGTTTATTCAGGGACTAGTCCAATAGAAAAAAGTGAATTTTCCCCAAGTGCTATTCAAATGATGGCACTTCTTTTCTACCGAAAGTAGCCTACTACGGCCTCATATCTATTAGCTTCAGGTACAGACAACTCAAGCATATACTTTATTAAAATCCCAGCTACATTCACTGTATAATTTCCAAAAAAAAACCAGGGCCGTAGCACGATGGGGGGGGGGCTGGGGGCAAGTGCTTTTGGCAAGGCATGTCTATGCTTTCTCGGAAAATCAACCTTGAAGTGAGAGATTGTTATGTAGCGAATTCACTAATTATTGAAATTTGTGACCAGTTGTAGAGTCCTTAAAAAAACATGAATTAATGGGCTATTTTCAGAAGTCAATGGGTGAGCCCCTTCCCAATAATTTTGAGGGTTCTACGGCCCTGAATACGTCAATTCATCATTAAAGATCGAGTGTCGGATGGGTTATTTACGGATGCACTAACACACGATGCTATTTAATATCTGAATTTATAGACACTCATGTTTATGTTGGTTCGTATAAAATAGATTTTCAAGATTCCAGACCAACTTTCGAACAATAATCAATTTCTTAAAGAGGGTAAGATTCTATTCAAGGCTAATTCTATTTTATAATGTACAATATTGCTCCATGGTCCAAATGGAAAAAAGTTTTACTTTTATATTGTTCTTGGATCAAGTCTGTGATTTTTTGAAAAGTTAGGGGTATTACCGGCACCCCATGCAGACCCCAGATTTAAGAGTTGATTTACAATACAATACAATTGATAATGATCTCATTGCCTCACTCGCGCCATCTAACGTTAAATTCTCGAACTCCATGTCGGCTCAAACTCTCCATGAGGTACTGTAATTCTGAGGGGCGGATCCAGGGGCAAATGTTGAGCCTACCTGGTTTCTCGTTCGTTTGGTAATCAGATTAACTCGGTAAGAACTGAGTTGCTAACCAGCTCAAAACCCTCGTCCAAAAATAGGTTGGTTATTCAAGATGGCGTCTTCCAAATTCCACTCTTGGCGCGGCCATTTCGATTCCAATTCCGTTCAACAAAACTTTAACCGAGTGATTAACTCAAATGAATCGAACAGCCTTAATGAAATAGGGTCCCAATAATCCGAAAGTTTTGTCATTTTGAGATTTTGAGGCTTGTTATTAAAAAGTTAGCCGTATATTTTTCATCATTTGTTTTTAAAACTTATTCAATCCTTTTCAAATTTCATGGAGCTCGAATTGCGACGTAGCGTGCGAATACGTTTGCCGCTTCTAGTAGCTAGGTGGGTAACTGGCAAGTGAGGGTTCGAGAAGTGACGTAGGTAACTAGCAAGTGACAAGTGAGGATTCAGACTTGAAGAGAGTAACTGGCAGGCGAGTGTTCAAGAAGTGAGGCGAATAACTGGCAAGTGAGGTTTGGAGAATGAGGTGGGTAACTGGCAAGTGAGGGTTCTAGAAGTTACGTGGGTAACTGGCCGGTTTGTGTTTGGGTTATGGCAGGTAACTGGCTTAGAGTTGGGTTGAAATGAATTAGATTTCTACATCCTCTACCTCAGAAAAAAACAACACGACTAAATATTATTTATTCATGAATTAAATTACATCAATAATACGGGAAAGTTCTTCGATGTCACTATAGGTTGTCATTAATAGTCGTCTGTACCAGTGACATATCTGCAATAAATCAGCAGTGCAAAATGAGACTAATACATTTAGGGGATATTTAGATCTATATTGGAAGGATGGAGGGGTTACTAAGTGTACGAATACAGCGTGCTATATGAGTGTACATGTATGTGTAACACGTCATCAAAATAGTTGGTCAGAATCAATGGCTAAATAAAGTGCTTTTTAAGAGTCTCTTTAACAACAAGGACCCAAAAGTGAAGGGATTGGGACAAGTTACAAATTGATCAATGGCCAAAAATAGTCATTTCTTGAAAGTTTCTTTTTGAATAAAAACCAGGGACTATAGGTAATGGAGTTTTTACAGATTGCCAGTTGTCTTCAAGTATCTCTGCAACTAATACGAAGATTGAATTACGAATGGAGTTCCAATTGGAAATATTGTATTTTAAGCCAAAAAATCAAACCCATTTCAATGTGAAACTTTTCTTTCGGTGCTAATTGATTAGACTTACTTGGTTTATCGAACACTCTCCGACATTAAATGTAAGCTTGATGATCATTGGTTTAGTATCGAAATTATCCAGACATTGGCATCTATTTTCTCCATTCAATTCCTAAAAATACAGAACATGGATAAGGTTTATCATTTCAAGAAATCAATCGCAACACATGACTGCTCATACTACCGACCAGTGCCGGTCAGTATCGAACAGTGGCTTACAATCAGACTCTCTTGATCATTTTGGAAATTTACATCAACTTTTGTCCAATACATCGAACAGCATTATAAGACATTCAAGGCGGCAATCAACTTCCAAGTTAGGCCTTCTTGAACCCTTCAATCAACAAGTAATTTCCTCCTAGATTCTGGATTGTTTTCGGTTATTTTCATTAACAAATGTAGGTGAATCCCCGAAAATTGTGGATTTTCCAATTTTAAAGTTCTCTCATTAATCAAATAGTTTTCTTTTTCATAAATTAGAAATTTCAAGGTTTTCTCCGTGCAAAGGTGATTTCCTGGGCTAACAATGCTAATTGCAGACCTCTGATAGGATGCCATTATCTAGGTAAAAGGACCTATATGTTCCAAAATATAGGGGGGGGGAGGAATGGCCCTAAAAATGTCAAAATCTCAAAAAGACGCCATTTTGCCTATTTCTAAAAAAAACAGTGTCCCGATTTTTCAAACCTGGTAACTTCTTTATTTTTAGACATATCTCCCTGAAATTTTGAACAGGAAATGTTAACATATCAATGCATGTCTTGACGAGAGTTTCCAGACGTAGCTTACTCATAAAGGCTTGGAAATATAGGATGATATAATTAGGTCATTGATTTCAGAAAATAATAATCATTCATGTCAAATTTTAAATAATCATAATAACACTAAATGCTTTCGACAAGACATATAATGATATATATGTAAATAAAAACATTAAAAATTTTCATTGTATAATATTTGATAGTTTTGAAGATAGACTGTTTGAAAAATTGGACGCATTATTTGATGTATGATCTTCTGTTGCTCCAACAAACTAAAGTCTATATCTGGAAAACCTTGTTTTTATCCTAAAGGGGTACGCCTACCGAAAGGAGCGAAGAAACTTGAACTATTGTCGTCTCATACATGCACATACAAAAAATGCCAAAATGGATATTGGCAGGAGTGGAGTTTACCATTCATGCATTTACAGAAATTTACAGGAAACTGAAAATGAAGGAAATCACCTGTCTGAAATTGCAGGAAACTGATACTGCAAAGGAAGTAACAGCCTCAATTTGCAGGAAATTGTCTACAATTGATAATGGGTAACAAACAAAGGTCGTAAAATGCATGAATATTAATATTAAAAGAAAAAGATCTTGAAATTGGAGGAAATGTCAAGAGTTCATTCCATTTAAAAATGAGTATATAGCTTTTTTGTACAGCTTACGAATTCCATCATAACCTTGGTTTATTTCTTTTTCATACTAAACAAATATTATTATCATTCTATATCATTACTCTTTCATTTACCAGTAATAATCATTTCCTCCAATTTCATTCCTTGACATTAAGCAACTTACTGCCAGTTTATTTCAACGCAAAAAAGAGTTAAGGGAATCATACTTGATCCATGACCATGTTTAACTCTGTATGAGTGAATTACGTTATCCAAATAATGGGCCAAATCTATCAAGGGTGATCAATGGCCAAAATCAGTCGTTTCTTAAATGTTTCTTTTGAGAAAAACCAAGGACGTAAAGTGATGGAGTTTGTACGCATTGCTGATTGTCATCTAGTATTTCTGGACCTAAAACGAGGATAGATTTTACGAAATCGCATTCAAATTGGAAAACTTTAAGCCGAAATCCAAGCCCTTTTCCGTGTGTAACTTTTCTTTTTGATTAGACTTACCTGGTTTATTTAAAACTATTTAACATTCTCCCACTTGAAGGTAAGCTTGACTGTTTACCATTTGAGCTTTGCCATTTGAAAATGAGGAAATCTCTTGTACAGCCAAAGGTTTGCATCATAACCTTGGTTTCTTTGTTTTTCCATACTAAACCGATTATTCTATTATCATTTTATATCATTACTATTTCATTTTCCAGTAATGATCATTTCCTCCAATTTCGTCAACATTCTTCATTGACATTAAACAGCTTACTTAATACATTCAGAGAATCATAATTGATCCACTTGATTGATGAACATGTTTGAGTTTACTAGTTAAACACGTCATCCAAATACTGGAACAAATTATTAAAGGTGATGAACGGCCAAAAAAGTCCGTTCTTGAAAGTTTTCCTTTTGAGAAAGAACCAAAGACCTTAAGGTAATGGAGTTTGTATACATCGTCAATTGTCGTTTAGTATCTTTGCAACTAAAATGAAGATAGATGTTACGAAATGGCCTTCCAATTAGATTTAAGCCAAAAACCAAGCTCTTTTCGATGTGTAACTTTTCTTTCATTTATCATTGATTAGACTTAACTTACTTGTTTGATCAAAAACTCTTTGAGTATCTCCGACTTGAATGTAAGCCTGATGATCACTGGTTTAGTATAGAAATTGTTCAGTTATTAGCTTCTATTTTCTTTATTCATTCACATGCCTTCTTAAAAATACAAAACATGGTTTATCAATTCAATATTGAATCTTTTCACTTCCATGTCATATCATAACTACACACCAAATAATATGAATATGATCACAGTAAATCCCATAGTTAAAGATAAGCTCAAATCCTTTTGTAGCTCTGACAACTATTGTGCAATAGCCATCAATCACCCTCTCAATAAATTACTTGATTGTTTAAATTTTAAAAAATGTAACCGTAGGCTTTAAACTAGTAATATGCAATTTGGGATTCAAACGTGACCACTCCACACATTAATGCATTTTTGTTGTAAATGAAGTTATAGACTATTACAATAAAAGGAGATGTAGTGTATATGCTGTTCTACTGGACTCTTATCGTGCATTCGACTGTGTGCATTATCCAACAATTTTGATGGATTACTTAATCGATATATGTGTACACGAATAGTTAAATTCACATTCAGCTCATATCGACACAAACCATGCGGGTCAGATGGAACCAGTCTCTTTTCTCAGAATTCACCATTAAAAATGGAGTCAAACAAGGAAGTGTGATATACCATTACTGTTTACTGTATACGTCGAAATTACGTAAATGTAGATGATTCAATCTTATTTGCACCCAGTAGAACAGACATGATAAAAATGTTACAAATATGTGAAAAATTTGCTGAATCCTATAATGTACTATTTAACAGTAGTAAATCTGAATTCCAGGTGGTAATGTCCCCTGTAATGCCTACTATTGATTTTCAAGGTCAAGAATTGCAATTATCTGATAGCAGTAAACCTTAAGGGCTCTCTATCATTGGCCACAATTTCATCAAGCTTTCTATTGATAATTGTATCAATGACTTCATTTTTAACTCCCAACTTCGTAGGGAAGCCCGTAGAAATTCACTGGAGTTCCGCCCCAAAGTCATACAAAAACTACATTGACAATTTAGCGGCTGTAATTATATATAACAGACTTTTTCAGCGAAACTCGTAACATATACGGTCGACATTCTTCGATAGTGATCACTTTGTATGATTCTTCATTGAACTCTACATTAAGCTACGTTTCCTGGCCTGCACTGCATAATTTTACCACAATTTTATACCAGGGGCGGCGGAACGGGTCTGACCAGTCCGACTTTGGTCGTACCAATGATTCTCTGAGGAGTTTCGCAATTGTCTGTACAGTATATTTCATCGTTATTCATTACTTTTTTGTAAAACTTGAACTTCATAGGGTTCATTAGAAATATTGTCCATCATGCATCCTTCTCAGTGTATTTTTTTGAAAGAGGTTCGGTCGGGGGCAATACAATACTTCACACATTCGATGCCCGCCACAGGTTGACTCCCATGGCTGCATTTCCGCTAAACATGATCCGACCATCATCGTGATACATGATGGTCCGTTTAATGTTCAGGTGGAGTATTCATTTGACTTCTTGTAATCTTAAAAATGACGAGAAATTGCATATAAAAATACCTTAAAATTTTCAAAAATTCTCCTGTTAAGATGACTTTTTGTAATCTCAAGTGACGAGAAATCCCATAAAATCACTTAAATTTTCAAAGGTTTTCTCAAATTCACTTGTTTTAAGACGGCTTCCTGTATTCTCAAGTGACAATAAATTGCATAAGATGACTTCAATTTTTCAAAGATTTTCCAGTTTTGACGTCGGACCTTCGGTCCTCGTCTGGTCAGTTGCTAAAATCCTGACTAAAGCAAACAATCGCATTTGCAGTTCCACCTTTCACCATTCGAACCTACCCATTAGCCAGCTTCAAATGGAACATTGCGCCTTCGGCCTCAATCACATATATACCTTAGCTTAGTTCCGAATTTGTAAGAAACGCTCCCCCATAAAAAATCCTGGTGACGCCCCTGATATTATCTTCTTGATTTAGCATGTAGGCCTATCTACCCTTTAATAGTGCCCTCATCAATTCCCTCAATATTTGATATGTAGGTCTATCTACCCAAGAGGATATCAGCACAGTAAGAATTTGGTCCCCAATGCTATCATGCCCTAATAGCGACCTCATCAATTCCCATAAATTAGTTTTGACCAGTTTGATCCAGTTTTTTGAAAAAAGTTTTCTTTATGTATGAGGATTCTTATTAACTTGGTCTCCGTTTTAGGGGTCTTTGTTTTAGGCACACCCGTATTGAGATATCGTTTTGATATTTGGTATCTATCCAGACCCGTACGCGGGGGGGAGGATCGAGGGGTTCAGACGAACCCCCCCCCCCCTGTTTCCTAATCGTCATGACGCGCGTAAATTTACGTTTCCTAAACATCGTTAAACTCCGTGGATCAGCACAATGCCTCCGGCATACCCTTGGCATGTACGTAAGAAGGTCCGGTTATACCAATCAATAATCATGCTTGCGAGAAGGTCAAGGCAACAGTCAGCCGGCGCTTGTGGTAATTCGAACCCCCTTGCGAAATCCTGAGGACGGGCCTGCTATCTACCCTAGGGCTAGCCACAGTAAGAATTGGGGTCACCGAGTCTATTACGCCCTAGTAGCACTCTCTTCAATTCCCTAAAATCAGCTATTTTGACCTTTCATTTCGTAATGAGTTGCCTTGATATTTGATATGTGAATCTATCGTGGATCCACCGAAACCATCATGCTCTAGAAGCGCCCTCGGAATTTTGAGCGAACGTGTACTTTATGCACGACCCCTAACGTTATTCTACACTTCGCCAGCATTGATTTCATTTCTTCTCCACTAAATTACGAATTACTAACTACTGCGTACTTTCGCGCGATTTCCCACGTAAGAACATATCAAAACTTGACATTTCAAACCACGCACGCTTATTGGCTGTATGATTATTGGTTGTAGTACGTGGCGCTGCCAATTCTTACTAAAATGCGTTCGTAACGAATGCGCCGATTGGTCAGATACTTTATTGATTATTGGATGCCGTACATGGAAATCACGACAAGAAAGCAGCGGTTATATAATGACAGCATAATGTACCACGTGACATGTTGGGGTGGAAATTTTCGAGAGTGGAACCAATGCAGAGTATGAATTATACGTAGACTGTAAGGCCATATTTAACCTTTATGCAGGCAGTGGAATTCGGTGCTCAATGTACAAGTACTTTTTGATACACATTGTTTTGGGCTATGGCCGAATCACCATAAAACAATACCAGGTATAGCTGAAGATAACTCAAACATAAGATAAGATAAAATT
>JAYMFW010054441.1:0-11085 GCA_036785005.1 Tubulanus punctatus | reverse complement strand
CGTATTATCAATGGTACTTCACACTTAGCCCTGGACATGGACTAAGAAAACCCGTTATCGCTGCTTTGCAGCTATATTTACATTATTGGGAAGGCAGTGAACATGAGGAAAATCAATAAAAGCGAAAATTGAATCCTATCCGCAATATTTCATTCTCAAAATTCTTCATCAGGAAAATAATTAAATTTGTCACACCATACCTATTTCATATACATGTTGTCGGGACGGTAGTGAACGTAAGAAATCATTTCCAGCGCAAATTAAAAGCAGAGGAATATGACTAAATTGAATCATGGTATCACTTTTTCATTCTTGTTTGCGCCAATAATTCAGCTTCATTGCGTCATACCTCCACTAAACATGCTGTGTAGATTTTCTGTACTTCTAGAATCTAATTGATTTTTCTGAGTTAACTCTTGGTTCTCCATCACAGTTTTGGCGATTCTGTCTCTATGTAAAGTTGTGTAATTTTCACTACAACGGTATATCATATGTACCACTATAAATATGTTTTGTGGTCACAGGTCACACTGTATGATCAATTGCGTTACTTTGAATGGATGTGATGACTGAGTTTTCTCAATCGTTGATGTATTGAGCGCAATGGCTTTCCCGGTGGACTAGAAATTGGCTGCTGATTGTCCCAGGCCCGTCCGGCATTGCGGTCGCCGTACAAAAATTCGCTCTGGAGGCATTCGCTGCGGCGAGTCATCCGGTCGCCGCACTCGATGTTACGGTGACCGGACTCTGTATGAATGGATACATGAAAACACCTTCAGACATTCTGTACGAAAACGCACAACGGACGCCGCAGACCGTGCTCTGTTTAAACAAGGCTTAATTTAACGCAAAAGTGAAGCACGTGAATGTGTCATACTTGCTGCACATAATCGCACCGGATTATCGCAACGTAGGCATCGCACTCGCATGCATGTGTCGTCACCTTTATGCTGCCTATGAAGTTCTGCGAACGCGACTGGAATTTTTTTGCGTGAAAAGCTGCGCCAATTGCCCCAAGAGCGAATTCTGGTAAAATGCCGCACAGAAAACTGCACCAGCCAATCAGCGGTCGATACTGATGACGTATCAGATTTTATTACTAATATACTACAGAGACACTAAACTTATAGATGATTTCTTTATTATCATCCTTATAATGGTTGACGGGTTGATATCCATCTGTGTCAACTGTCACCTCATCATCTTATAATGATACTGACGACCGAACAACGCAGTACTCCAAACTACCCTACGTACTGTACCGTCACTTATCAGACTTTAGCCCGAGATTCTTCTATATTTGGACTCATCTTGTTTTTATATATTTTCCTACCGGTACATTCCATAACATGATAACCCGTAACATGATTGTTTCCATGTATTTTCTTTCTTAGTTTTAAGTGCATTACGCATTCGGCATTGAATTCTGAATACAGCGTTAGGTTCCTCGGCAACAACACAATCCTTCTAATACGTCCTGTGGAGACTTACCTATGAGGCTGGATTAGGGAACCAAGGTCTTTAGATCGCATTATCTAATTGAGGATTTATTCGGATTATCATTCTCGATAAAGATACACATGCAAACAATATGAGTGATTTATCAGTATTCATTCAATTCGTTATAAGTTTCGGTTGGATGCTGTAAGGCCTTCAGCGTCTGGCGCTGAAGGTGTTAATTTCAGAAATCAGTACATTCGCTATCGCCTCGCCTACGAACAGGCTTCTCACTGTTTAGCGCCCACTATGAATTTACTGAAAACGCCGAGAACGCATCTCGAGCCATCTAAATCTAAAAGATTTGGGGGTCCTCTACAATGGCTTCGCGCCGTCGGTGCTCCCCAATGATGGACATCAATTTCACTTTATTGAGATTTGCTCCCCCCATACAATTCTAGCGCAACGGCCATTAGCTCACACCCACAATCTTGTCCCTGGATTGCGGGTATGAGCTCATGGCCGTTGCGTTAGATATCATGATTATTTTTCCTGGTTAAATTTTTAAAAAGTGAGAAGTGGCATGTAGAGGTGATGAGTGAGCACTGGGACAATTAATTTAAGGAGATGAGAAAGAGGTTAATTTATAAGTAATGACTATTTTTTAAATCACAAAGATGATATTAAAATACGTTATATGTACATAGTATTAAGTACATGTACCCCAGTATAGTCCTCACTGTTTATAATGTAGCCAGTTTCTGTATCACAAAGCAAGAATGTTTTTAGTCCCCACTTTATGGGCTTATGTCCTTTATGTATTGTTTGACCACAGTGGGTGACCTCAGAAAAGTTCAAAATACTCGGATGCTTTACTGGTTTCAGTGACTGTATCAGGAATATCTTTCAATCCTGAATTTTCAGTCGGATTGAATTGAATTCCAAAAAAATCCGCAATATCACGTCCTCATGTCCCACAACATATGGCAGCATATAATTTTTCCGAACCCAGTCTTTTGAGGAGTGCTGAGGCCTGTTCAAAAACTTTCTACTGTAAAATTTTGGAGCAACTCCTACTCTCTAGCATTTTTAATGAAGATCAAATCATGTAGCTATTTTCATTATGTTTTATCATTGGCTATTTCAGCTTTTGACTGCTTTAAAATCGACATCATTGTCAGGGAACAACCGATGAAGAAAAGATGGCACCAAAAAATGGAAAGAAAATAGGGACAAAGAAAGGAGAGAAGAAGAAAATGAAGGGTATGATGCAAAATGCAGATGTACTAGTTAAACGCTTGATGAAAGCTTACGAGATAAACTGTAAGAATACTAACACAATGATGAGCATGGAAGTCAAAAAGTTGATGAAATCATGCATTGAGAAAAAACAACTTTTAGTTAAAGTAAGTGAGCTTTGGTTTTAAGGTACATTTGTATAGAGTTGTTTATTTTTTCTTACAATAATATTTTTTCATTTATCAGTTCGTAATTGAACCAGTCACAGTTGAATCCAAAGATGATTTTCAAGTAAAATTGGAACCTCTGATAGCTGCCATTAGATCTGAACGTTATACATATGTGAAAGACATCTATATCTGGAATATCTTAATGGAACATTCAAATATCGCAACGCTTGTAAGTTTTGATGCTTTATGTTTGATATGATGTCACTATTACTGCAAACATGACATAGCGGTACACACGGAATTCTATAGAATAAAAAGTTCTCAGACACTTATTGTCATCTACATGAATTTCATGAACTGTTTGCTCTATCTAAAAGTATGAATTGCTATATGACTAAAATTCTCTCAATTTAATGAATTTGAAGTTTATAAATCATTTTCTAAATTCTCTGGCTTGGGTTCAGAGATGGGATGCTTTTTGAGGAAGTTTTCTTCTGTTTGTTATCAATGATTAAAAAAATCATGTCCAGCATAAAATTGGGATGGCTGACTGGAATTTTATATCTTTTTTAATGCTGATTTTTATGGACGCAAATGGTTTAAACATGTGTGACGTGGCACATACAAAGAACCAAACTAGATGATAACAGACTATGGACTGAAAGCAGTAATGAGGCTTACCCCTCTGACCCCTGAAATCCCTCAGCATAATACTTGTAATTGTATATCCCTGAGCAAAAAAAGATAAAATATTACTTTCTCCAAAACAACTGTCATTCAATCTGTTCGATGAAAATTTCTTCTTGATAATTTTAACTACAGGGTCTTTTACGGTCGCAACATTATAATTTTATTGTTAATTATTTTTATTGTTAGATTAAATCAATGTGCAGTAGTGTATTTTAGCACACAGACTTAGCTACTCTTAGCTGGTACTAAAGCGCGAGTGATGGATACATAGTAGGGCATGTACTGACGGCGGGATAATTATAGTCTGATAAAGAAATTATTTGATGTGCCAGGCTCAAGTTGGTTGGAACAGACTTTAAGTCCGCATCACATTGTTGCTGCTGACTGTGATACTGTACTCAAAGAAATTGATGAGTTATTGAGATTATCGTCGAGAAAACACAATCGGACTTTTGACAAAAAAGTGACCTCTTGGATATTTTCTACCATCATAAATGGTACAACAATTCGTCATGCGCTAAATTGTAGTCAGTTATTAGAAATATCTTATTTTTATCTCATGACCAGGCCTGTCGATAGGGGTTTCTCTGTTGAAAGACAAATCGAAATTGAAAATTTAGCCAAAGAATTGTGTGTAGCACAACGTGTTATCGTCGACCATATAAGATCAGAGGTTTGAGTTCTGAATGTCCAAATGACACAAGATCTACTTATTTCTGCGTCTCGGGCTCATATGAAATATAAGGCGTGTCATGAGAAATGTAAAGCTGATACCCATAAAATGGCGATAGATCCTAAGTGTAAAGCTGAATGAAGCTAAATTCTCTGAAAAAATAGAAATAAAATAGCTTAAAATAGACGTTGAATCGTTAGTGGAATCCACTGATAAATTTGCTGAGGAAGTTGAAAAAGCAACTGCTCTAAAAGTTGCGCGTGGCCTAATCACAATCTCAGTTACATTTCGCAGACCCGCAAAAGATAAACGAGCAGAAATATCAAAATAAGAAGAAAATATCATTGAAGAAGAAGAATCATTAAAAGGACTTTAATTACTATGTTGAATCGTGATACATGTATTGATATATTACCGGTAATGATATGCTTTAATGATGTTGTTCAAATTGTTAAACTATTATATTATTCAATTTACGGTCATGGATTTGGCGTTAAAAAGGTCATGGAAAGTCATGGAATTGAATAGGTTATGACTGCTACGAACCCTGTTGTTGCAATATCACAAGTTTTGTATGAATTTGTTGGTGCTCTCTGGTGACCATTAAACCAAAAAATAAACCTATATGAACCATAACATTATAAGTGCCAATTTGTTCTAAACCCAAATTGTTTCAGAGACAAAAGTGTGTTTGCTTCTAGAAAAACTAACAGATGTTACACATGATTTTTGTCGAATGTTAGAAAAACGTGAGAGGATTGAACATGGTCTATAATCGCAAAACAGTTATTTTGAACCAGATTTGTAAATTGGGGTGACCATGGCTAATATGAACAATTCTGCGGGAAATCCCAGTAGATAGGCTTAGATTAAAAATGTGCAGTATAGGTACAGATATAACATCAAATATATCTGCAAAGCAGCGATAACGAGTTTTCTGCAAGTTGCAATGTACGTCTAGAATTACGTCAACATGTTACTGACCAATTACCGACCACGCAAGGAACCTATATATGAAGTTTGTTTATAATTGGTCCACGAATAAAGAAGTAGGTCAATAGGTCACGAAGTAGGTCAACATATATCTGACTAATTACTGACCAGACAAAGAACCTATATATGATGTTTGATCAAAATTGGTGCATAAATAAAAAAAAGTAGGTCAATGCCACCATATTTGGGAAAAAATGTAGGTCAGTGGTAACATTGTTGTCTTAGGTTTTGTTTTTACCAAAATGCGTTCTTAAATTTTTGATACAACTAAAAATGTCAATTTCCTTTTCTTGCTGTCACACAGAGCCATATATCAGGGTCAAGATTGAACTATTAAGATCTTAAGCGTAAAGCTGAATGAAGCTAAATTCTCTGATAAATAGAAATAAAATAGCTTAAAATAGACGTTGAATCGTTAGTGGAATCCACTGATAAATTTGCTGAGGAAGTTGAAAAAGCAACTGCTCTAAAAGTTGCGCGTGGCCTAATCACAATCTCAGTTACATTTCGCAGACCCGCAAAAGATAAACGAGCAGAAATATCAAAATAAGAAGAAAATATCATTGAAGAAGAAGAATCATTAAAAGGACTTTAATTACTATGTTGAATCGTGATACATGTATTGATATATTACCGGTAATGATATGCTTTAATGATGTTGTTCAAATTGTTAAACTATTATATTATTCAATTTACGGTCATGGATTTGGCGTTAAAAAGGTCATGGAAAGTCATGGAATTGAATAGGTTATGACTGCTACGAACCCTGTTGTTGCAATATCACAAGTTTTGTATGAATTTGTTGGTGCTCTCTGGTGACCATTAAACCAAAAAATAAACCTATATGAACCATAACATTATAAGTGCCAATTTGTTCTAAACCCAAATTGTTTCAGAGACAAAAGTGTGTTTGCTTCTAGAAAAACTAACAGATGTTACACATGATTTTTGTCGAATGTTAGAAAAACGTGAGAGGATTGAACATGGTCTATAATCGCAAAACAGTTATTTTGAACCAGATTTGTAAATTGGGGTGACCATGGCTAATATGAACAATTCTGGAGAAATCCCAGTAGATAGGCTTAGATTAAAAATGTGCAGTAGAGGTACAGATATAACATCAAATATATCTGCAAAGTAGCGATAACGAGTTTTCTGCAAGTTGCAATGTACGTCTAGAATTATGTCAACATGTTACTGACCAATTACCGACCACGCAAGGAACCTATGTATGAAGTTGGATTAAAATTGGTCCATAAATAAGAAAGTAGGTCTATAGGTGAAGGAGTAGTCAACATGTTTTTGATCAATTACTGACCACACAACGAACCTATATATGAAGTTTGTTTATAATTGGTCCACGAATAAAGAAGTTGGTCAATAGGTCACGAAGTAGGTCAACAAATATCTGACTAATTACTGACCAGACAAAGAACCTATATATGATGTTTGATCAAAATTGGTGCATATATAAAAAAAGTAGGTCAATGCCACCATATTTGGTAAAAAATGTAGGTCAGTGGTAACATTGTTGTCTTAGGTTTTGGTTTTACCAAAATGCGTTCCTAAATTTTTGATACAACTAAAAATGTCAATTTCCTTTTCTTGCTGTCATACAGAGCGATATATCAGGGTCAAGATTGAACTATTAAACTGAAAAATATACCTGCAAAACAGTGATAACCGGTTTTCTGCAAGTTGCAATCTAGGTCAAGAAGTAGGTCAACAGGTGACTGACCACACAAGGAACCAGTATATGGAGTTTGATTAAAATTGGTCCATAAATAAGAAATCACGAACACGCCAATTCGAGTATAATGTTCATTTTTATTTGCGATGAAAGATGAAGTTTTAACAAGTTATGCTCCTATTTTGATACGAGATATATTGAGACCACGTTTCCGGCGTAACTTGCGTCCCAAAACGTCAGGAACCGGATTTTTTTGGGGTGATGCTGTAATAATGAGAGTGGCGGTTGGAAAACCAAAATTTTTATTTAAAAATCTTTTGAAAAATCTTTTTCGTGAAAAATCGTAAATTTTCAGCGGCGGATCCGTAATCCAACTAATTAAAAAAAAGGCCTAGCCTCTCTAGAAGTATACTGTGCAAGGTAGTACAACCTTGTCGTACTGCTGGGCGTTTTAACTTTGACGATGTTTTTGAATGACCGAATGTAGGCAGGGTATTTGGTCACCTTACCCTCAAATATCGGAACTCGATAAAGATAGAAAATTAGCACTGACACCATGTTCCAATGAAAGACGTTTCATACAATCAAGTTATTCTATTCGTTGCATCTCGATTAATTTCATCATGGCTTGTGAATCAGTGGAAATAGCAGCTGTAGCGCAACCTGATTATTTTCTTCAGAACTCCATGAAGAGGCTTCTGTATTTAGCTGACTCTGAACTTCGATTAACCATCTTTTAATTTTTTCATGAAGATGCAATGAGCATTGTCTTCTCTGTCGAAGTAAGTTTGAGCTTCGTCGATTTCTGCTTCACCAGACGCTAATTTCGTCAAGCACTAATGGCTATGTTCGAACTGTTTGCCAGCTTCAATATCTGCAACTAGTTTCCGGATGTTTTCAGCGTTTGCTGTATCATCTAGTAACGGCCTAATATTGTTACATTGTCATAGCCTCTTTCAATCCGCCACGGCTTTTCCTAGCATGTGTTATCTCTGTCTGGTCGCAGGTGCTGCTATCTTTAGCGCCAGTTGCTGGCATTGTTTTAGTGTGCTAAACTGTACCAGTAATACTGAGCACACTGACAAACACGCCAATTCGATTATAGTGTTTGTTTTTATTTGCGATGAAAGATGACGTTTTAATGTAAATACCTTTAAAATATGCTATAGAATGTATGTACATTGGTCGAACAAACAAACTGATCAATACCTACAAGGTCAATAGGTCAAGAAGAAGTCAACATGTCTTACTGATCAATTACTGACCGCATTAAATTGGTCCAAAATTGGTCCATAGATAATGAAGTGGGCCATTACCGCAATATTTGGTCAAATATGTAGGTCAGTGTTAACATCAGTATATTATGTCATATATTTAGAATGCCGTCAATTGAGATACAAAATGTTAAACCAAAGCATCATTCTATCTCATAGTTCAGGATATGCAGCAACTTGTTTTGGGGTACATTGTAGGGGGCGTTACGGTCGAACTAGAAGTCAAACCCTGTTGTATCATATATCGTTAGATGCAGAGTTCTACAAAATGTTAATTCAAAGTATGATTCCATCTCTTAAAGTTCAAGTGCTATGAACAGTAACGCATTTTAGGCTACATTAGGGGGCGTTTCGGTCGTACTACAAGTTGAACCCTGTTACATCATATATCGTTAGATGCAAATTGATGAGATCTACAAAAAGTTAATGCAATGCATAATTCTATTTCTTAAATTTCAGGAGTTTTAATCAGTATCGTGTTTTGGGGTACATTTTAGGGGGGCGTTACAGTTGCACTATAACCTTGTCGTATCATCGTTACACGCAGATTAATGAGATCTGCAAAAAAGTTAATTCAAAGCATCATTCTATCTCATAGTTCAGGAGCTATAAGCAAAAACGTGTTTTGGGGGTATATTGTAGGGGCGTTAGATTTTAAGTCGAAACCTCTCGTGTCAAACATCATTAGATGTAGATTGATGAGATCTACAAAATGTTAATTCAAAACATCCTTCTGTCTCGTACGGTTAAGAAACTATAAGCAGAAAGCCTGAATTGCAACTTCCACAGTACACCTTCATGCAGCTATCAATCTGCTGTTTGTACCCACCCTACGCAGACAGTCGACAGGCTATCGCCGTTTTCCTATTTCATCATCGTCAAGACTTCACCAGACAGCACATGTTGGTTCAACAGGCTATCGCCATGACACCCATCATTGCCGACAGAGATTTGATATCACCATGATCTAAGTTTCAACAGGCCAGACATCACCAGACCCAGACATGATCACTTGCAGCAAAAATATGTTTTTTTTTTCTGGTTCGAATTTTGCATTCTGTGATTGAAATGCGTGTCAATAGTTCATCCTCAATATACCTCAATCCTCAGATACAATGTAAATATATTTAATTGGAAAATCTTATAAAAATCTGTAACTTTATTGAAAATAAATGCTTTATTTACGTTATACAAACAACAATAAGCGGTAGGTTCAAATCTTGTAAAAACTGCTGCTACAGAAGTCGGGACGGATCGACGATTGATCACAATTCCATTCAACAGGCGTTCGCCGTCCTATCCTCTTTCAGACTGACAGACAATCGACACATTTAAGACACCCTTGTCCATATTGTATCGACAGGCTTTCGCCATACATGCAAAAATTTATCGTCAAGACTTCGACGTACCTGACGTCGGCCGTCTGCGTAGGGTGGGTATAGACAGCATATTGATAGGCATCAGGGACCCATGGAGCCCAAACGGTAGGTTCTAGACAAAATTGCCTTTGACTAAAATTAACTACAAGTCTTTCTTTGTCACTGACACTAGGTGATTACTCAATAATAAAAATTGTCTCGCTGGACATATTTTTGTCAATTTTAAACGCCCCCTAGCGGACGAAAATATTTTTTCGCTGGACATATTTTGAAAGTCTAAATTTTGTCAATTTTCAGCGCCCCCCTAAGTGACGAACATATAAAAAATTCCAATATGTCATATTTGTCATTTTTGAAGCTGAGCATATAATGAACATATCCATTTTGTGACGATGGGTTACGAATTCTCAGAGAAATTTATCTTTTTTAAGCATGTTGTGTGAAAGAATCGATCAAAGGAATAACAACAGATTTTTCAGCGAAAAGCAGAAAACTCTAATAAGGGTAATAAAGATAATTCAACCTGTTTGAAAAATTGGCGATTTATTGCTCACCACACACAGTAGAAAGACAAGGAGAAATCATTATAATGAGGTTTCACTGTGATTAAAGGAAGACTATCATCCCAGTCAACATTTCTTGTCTGACCGACGTCGGATAATTGGTCGGCATGAAGTCTGGAATGGCATTCAGCCCTTATTCACTAATACCATTAAATACATCCTCGGTTCTGTCTTTTTCCTGTCTGACGGAATCATGTTCTGGAATTTTCATGATGGTGATTTCATGTTGTGCAAATTCTGTTCTGACATTTTCCAGATTGTGCAAAGTACGCACTACACATAGTATCCCGGAAAATTCACACCCTGAAAATACCAGAAATAAGATAATTCTAGATTATAGGGCCAATAAAAACAATTACTTTTTGGTTATTTGGGCTATTAACACTGTTATCAGACCACTATGTCCAAAGTTGGTGGATAGTTTATTTGAATAGCTGACATAAAGTAATTATGCAACAAATTTGTCTGCTTGATTGCTCTTTGATAATAACTGTTGGAGGTATTGTTTTAAAACGATTGAATCAGAATTATTAGGGTTGGAATAGATAGTGTTAGCTTTATGGGTAATTCAAAATACAAGACCAGGTTCCAAAATCACGGTTCAATTATATCCTGGATTGAACATGTATATTTGAAAAGGTAAACTTGGAAAGGCTATAATCCTAGATTTATTTATTCGAAGAATGGGTCCAGGGTTCCTACATTCTCTCGATAAACAGAAATTCATTTTTAGGGACAACAAATACCCTTGATAACTGACTTTTAAGGTCCAGATAATATTTTCGATAAAGGAAAGAACTACTTTATTTCGAAAATTCCTCCCCAAATCATTTTTAGCCCACTTGGGACTTTAGTCCCAGCGGGCTATTGCGTTTGGTTTTCGTCCGTCGTCCGTGCGTCCGTCCGTCCGTGCGTCCGTCCGTCTGTCTGTAGACGGAAATCAGTTTTTTGAGGAAGTTTTCGTCATGCATTGAGCT
>JAYMFW010054329.1:0-11088 GCA_036785005.1 Tubulanus punctatus | reverse complement strand
GCTTGGAGACCGCACTTACCTCATGAATGTGTCATATGAAATGGGACATCAGTGGTTCAGCACAGTGCATGGTGGTAATATATGCTTCCAAGATTTTAGCAAAGCTTGTCAAGTAAAACATTTGCTTTATTCATACCGAACCAAGCATTACCTTTTGCTTAGAGTAAGTACTGCTTTACCTCCAAATATTAATTTGGAAGTAAAAACTTGTTTTTATTCATATTAGCCAATGTCCTTTGGATTTACAATATGGTCGGGCAGGGAGTTCCAGGGATTTACAGCTCTATGAGGTAAACTGTATTGTCTGATGGATGTACGAAATCTGGTTTTGGCTAATTTGAAGTCATGTCCTATGGTTGTATCATCGATGGATTTGGGTAACAGGTTATTAACGTTCGATATTAGGTAATCGTTGTAAAGATAGTTAAAGACTTGGATCATGTCTCATCTGGTGCGTCGGTATATAAGGGACGGTAACTTTAGCTGATGAAGTCTATCCTGGTATGATATTTTTTTAGTCCTGGGACAAGTTTAGTGGCCCTGCGTTGTACCTTTTCTAGCAGGTTGATGTGTTTTCTCATGTGCGGAGACCAGGTACTTGATGCGTGTTCTACGCGAGGCCGGATGATACTCTTGTATAACAGCGTAAAAGACTGGCTGTCTAGATATGTAAACGTTCTGCGTATAACAGCAAGTAACTTCATCGCTTTGTTAACTGATCTCTGGATATGCTTATCAAATTTGGCTCAATGATGAGGCTGAGATCTTTTTCTGCTGAAGAAAAGTCGAGGTAATGGGTGTTGCCATCTGTTGCCATCATTGAGTAATTAAAATTCGGGTGATTTTTTCCAATACGTAGAGTGACACATTTCTTCGGGTGGAATGCCATTTGCCAGGTCTTGGCCCAGCAACAGAGCTGCTCCGGGTCTTCGTCTAGGATAAGACAGTCATTGGTATGTTCGACAGTTCTGTAGATTTTTGTGTCGTCCGCATATAGTTTCAAGGTACTTCTTATATGTGTAGGGAGGTCGTTAATGTAGACGATGAAAAGTAACGGGATTCCACAAGTAACGTTTATCCAATCTGACGTGTGGTTACCTACCCTAACCCGTTGCCTCCTTTCTGATAAATAATCTTTTATTCACGTATTGATGTTGCCGGATATACCGTAATTGTTGAGTTTTAAGAGAAGCCTGTGGTGCGGTACGGTATCAAACACTTTCTGGAAATCTAGAAATATGGCATCAATTGGTTTGTTTTCATCCAGTGCTGATGTCCAATCATTCAACGATTCATCCAACTGTGTTGTGTTGGATCTGCCGGGAATGAAGCCATGATGGTCGTTTACAATGATGTTATTTGATAATAGGTAGTCCATGATTTGGTCGCGAATGATACTTTCTAATATCTTGCATAACGCTGACGTGAGGCTGATTGGTCGGTAGTTCTCAACTTAATATTTCGTGCCTGTCTTATGGAGTGGTGTGACTAACATTTCTCGCCATGAGTCTGGAATACTGCTTGTTTGAAGTGATTTATTGAATATTGTCGTTAATGCTGGGGCTATCTGGTTAGCTGCTTCTTTAAGTACTCTAGGGTGGATTTTGTCTGGACTAGATGATTTGTCTGTCTTCAAGTTTTTCAGTTTTTTTATTACCAACTCGACTGTAATGTATATCAGTTAGTGAGGGATTGTTGTGCTGCATTCTTCCTTCCGGCATGTCAATAGTATCTTCATTGATAAAAACGGTAGCAAAGAAAGCATTCAAGAGCCGTGCTTCGTCGTTGCTCGTTCTTTCGTTGAAACGTCCAGTTTCAATGTCGGGTATAGAATCGTTAGTTTTTATTTTTGGGGTTGGATTTTGTCTCAAGAGCTATTTGCTTCTCGAATTTTCGAATGGCAGAGCGAGTAACCCACCTTGCTTGATTTCTGGCTTTCGTGTAAGCTAGATAATCAGCTTCATCTTGAGTTTTTTGAAATCTTCTGAAGGCTTAACCTTTTTAAGAGCGTGATCATCCATCCATATCGGTTTAAACCTAGATCTATTGCTATTGGTTCGCTTGGTTCTTTTTGGGATGTGCTTTGATGTGACTCTATATTAAGTTTTCGGTAAAGATGGTTAAGCATTCCTCAATGTCGTCTCGTAGATCATTGTAGTTTCCGTTATTGTAGTTTGGTTTATCCAGAAGTTCAGCATTGTCTTGGGTGGTCTTGCAATCGATTGTGAAAGAGATTAAACCATGGGGACTTTTCCCGATTGTTGCTGAGACCGATAAGTTCGATAGTTGAGTGGAGATGTTGGAGAAAACCAGATCAATAGTGGTTGGTGCCTGTAGATCACGAAAATCAGTTGGTTCTTTGATATGCTGCGTTAAGTAGGCATCTCTGGTGGCTTCTAAGAATTGAGTTGACTCATGTGAATCGTTCTTGGAACTGATCCCGTCTATCCAGTTGATGTCCGGGAAGTTGAAGTATCCACAAATTAGTAATTGATGATACCATTTAGATGCAATATCGAGTAATGTGCTATTAAGTTTTGCAGTGTATTCTGATGAGCTTGAAGGACTTCTGTAAATTGTTGCGATGAGCAATGCTCATCGCAACAATTTTACCGTTTGAGGTTGGTATTTCTGCCCAGACAGATTCCTGGAGATCGGCTAAATCTTGTTTGATAAAAGTTTCACAGGTTTTCTTAGAAGGTCAGCTTTATGTAAAATTTCATCCTTTTGATGCTTGGAGTCAAGGATAACTTTAACCGGTCTGGGATGAGAACCGGCACCTTTTCTGAGAATTGCAGTCTTCGACACGATGTTCACCAAGGAAATTGAAACATAATCTATCTTTCTTCATGATCGCGTTACGAGCTTCTATTCCAGATATGACGCTGCAATCAGTGGTAAATCGATTCCCACTGCAATAGGCACACCCACTGTGTTCTGTGGCTTTTCTTGGGCTTTCTTCGCGCGCTTTTACCCCTGGTTAGAAAGGTTGCACTAATCGATGAATCTATGGTTGGAGATAAACTGAGATTTTGCACAAGTAATCCTGCCATTATAGCCTCGATTTCTGCAAGGATGGCTGCAAGGATTTATTGCTCCCTATACCCATTTGTATATGGTTGTCGTCGCTACCCCATAGGTCATCCCAAACTAATAACGGATAATTTCGGGGTGACTCTTCGTACTACGGTTTAGTGAAATGTTCTGTACTGCCACCTCGGGGGTTATATTTACCGGTGTTACCGTATCGGTCTGGTGGAAAATTGACATCCTTGTGCAGACGCGTATCAACAACGCGATAAATGCAATCATTTCGATGCAGAAAGGGCACTCAACGGTGAATGGGTAACAAAAAGCGTTATCACTAGGTTACAAAATCATTAAGACAACATACATTGCTGAATACGAGAGCAAAGAGGGGGTGCAGTTAGAGCCTGCAAACACAAAAAAGATCGATGGCTTGCGCTCCGTTGCCAAGTTGTGTCTGAACTCGTTGTGGGGAAAATTGGGCCAGAAAAAAAACAAGATGCAGGGTAAGTATGTATCAGACCCGGGGGATCTCTACAAACTTATTCTTGGTGAGGGCGTCGAGATTCACGATCTTATAATTTGTAACGAGGAAATTGTTCGGGTCCATTACAAACTAGTCGACGAGGCAGTAGAAATGAGTCTGCGCACAAATGTCGTGCTCGCGGCATTCACCACATGGCAGAGTATGTCATATATTTTTATGTATTTATTCCATCTAATTCTTATTCGTAATATTATGTAAATTATTATAGTATCTACTCTTAATGGGCAAAACACCTGGTGTTATTACAAGAATTTAGCTAGATCGACATTCAAGACTCTTCGAATAGACATCTATTCAGGCTTGGCATGTTTATATTATTAATGAGATACATTAGTCAAATTATTATGATAATCACTGGTCTTGAATGGCGATCTAGAGAAAGCGGTGTTTTAAGCAATGGGGATGAATTAATGAGAAAAACCGTATTATAAGGGATGTTTGATAGAAATTAGGGAGTTGAGGTTGGGACTCCGTGTAGGAGATTGGCGTTATTACTTATTCTTATATTCAAAGGATTACGAGGATTTATCCGACATATGCGCTACGAGGAACCATTGGATAATTCATATACGTATAACCACTTAGAGAGGAGCCAAACCGTGTCAACATGCCAGATTGATTCTGTACAGCTTTATGGAAAACCTCGGTGAGCGATGCCTTTACACGGACACGGATTCCATTATTTATTTATCGAAACCTGGTGAGTAGGAGCCTGAAACGGGTCCCTTTCTCGGTGATATGACCGACGAATTAACCGGTAAATACGAGGAAGGGGCCCATATCACGGAATATGTCAGTGGTGATCCTAAAAATTACGCGTGTCGCGTTTATAGTCCACGGGACAATAAACATTTCAATGAGTGTAAGGTAAAGGGAATAACTCTAAATAGTAGAAATAAGCAAATCATCAATTTTCATATGCTGGTCGATATGGTCGTAGGTGATACAAATGATCACGTCTTTGTTAAAAAACCCTAGAAAAATATCCAGAGATATAAAGAACTGCGATGTATTCAATACAGTTGTCTACACCAAGAGAGCATTTGACTCTATCGATAAATTCAAAACGTTTCCTTTTAGTTTTTAACCATTCTGCATACGGATTTTAATGCTCTACGTACTGAAGTTTGTGATATAGTTTGGGTTTTTTATCTGGTTTACAAATAAGTAGCATAATGAACAAATATTTTCACATTTTATGGTTAACTTTTTCAATAAGATCTCGTCAAGAAAGTGATAGATTTTGTCACAAGTATTTGTTCATTGATGTTGAATAATGTCCAAAGGATGTATTTTTGTATTTAAGATGTAATGATTCACTTTTGCTGTAACTAAATATTATTGTTAAATGTAAATATTTCTTCATCTATATGCCAATGATTTTTATCTACGTATTTTGCAATAAAAATTAATTTGATTTATATGAAATATATTGAATTGATTTTTTCATTTTCTCATTTAAAGGATATGAGGACAGGATGTTTATAAATCAGTAGGATACCAGTAATGGATAGTTTTTAAATCAGAAGGATATCATTAGGATATTAGTACAGGACATTCTTTCCAACCAATCAGCGTTAAGGATTTCAATTTTTCCCGCCATTTTTTTAAAATTTCCCGCCTTTTGGATCCACCCTCTTGGATCCGTCATCTTTGATTGCGCAATGAAATGATCCGCCTTGGATAGGGTATTATGGGTATCCACCATCTTGGATGACATCACTGACCTTTTCGTGACCTCTGGTCACTTGACCCAGACTCACTCGAGTTCCTAAAGTACCTTTACATCACTTCTATTATGATAAATAACATAACTATGAACCTCAATTACTATCATTCCGTATTCTCTAACATGTCATCACCTGAATATTCCGTCCGTCAATATCTATCTGGCACTAAGTTCTCAGCTTGTGCTCTAATCAAAATGTATATAAAGAAATATGTTTTTTTAAGATAGGCGTTCTCATTCCGAGATATAATAAATATTATACATATAATATATAACTGCCTCGTTGTTCCTGATGGATGGAATCTTGTCCTGTGGAGGCTAGTAGTGAAGAGATCCCCCAGCCTACCAATCCCCGGTGACACGATCATTGGTGGTTTATCGTCTGGTTCATGAAATCTCTTGAAATCAGGAACCAGCAGTAAATAAACAGTAGATGTGGCTACTGTGAAGCGGGTCATGATTATCTATGAAAAAATGTATTGTCAGCAGCATTTTGCTCTAATTTCTTAAAGTTGCAAAATAATCAGTCACACGCTGCAAGAAAAACATACAAAATGTAAAATCGATTCACATTGTATGGAATCTAGGCATCTATCCACCGCGGGGCCCATAAGAGATCAATGGTCTTTACCAATTCAAGTGATAAAACTGCTAAAAAAACATTAATTATCAACACTTTTAAACGTAATGTGAAGCACTTATCTGAAAAAAAATAATTTACAATTTCGATTAAAAACCTGAACCACTCTATATTAGGGGAGCCCTGGTGGCAGAGGTGGTGTACCGGTTCCTCAATAAAGTTCGTTGCCTGCCATTCACTTATTTACTCAGACAAATCTTCCAATAGAGGACTACAACAGGGTGTTTTGGACGCCAGCTATTTTCGTCATCCGACGCCGGAAAAATCACCGGACGCTGGATTACAATGACTGCTTTGGGACGCCGGACTGCGCAAGTTCTCCGATGAGAGAGAGGCACTCGAAATGCATCAAATGGTTGCATCAAAGTCTACAAGAAGTGGCAGAATCCCGAAGTTTTCCGGCCGTATTGCTGACTTCTACTAGATTGAAATATATGACTCAAATTTAACTTCTTCATAGATAGAGATGCTATCTCTATACCGGTAGATGCTACTGGTAAGTGTTACTAGGTCCTACCCAGGGATGCTCTTGTGTATTTTCGTTACCGATTCTAACGACTGTTCCCTTGGGAGTCGCCGGGTAATCTTTAAGTGCAGACGCCCACCACTTTTAAATATCAGTTCCATTATATTTTGACGCACATGAACCAGGGGCGGATATAGGTTTTTATGAAGGCAGGGGTCCAAGTGAGAATTTGAGGGCACTCTAAACACCAGCCGTGAAGTCCGACGGCCGCGAGCTCTTACGTCAGAAACCTTTGAAAAAATTCAGCATAAAATGGCGCAATTTCGCATCATTTAGACCAATGAAGAGTATGTACTGTACTCCGCCTAACTGGATTTTTCACCGATTTGGGCGGATACCTGCTTAAAGATCAGAGATTTTTTGTAGGAGGCAGGGGTCTGCCCCCCTTAGAACCGCCCATGGGATTTCTAACCACAATCCTTTCAAGGTACCTAAAAAGGAGCGTCCTATGTAAAATAAATAAAAATCAGATATAAAAAGTATCGGCTGAAAATGTTGGATGTTTGGCTTTACTGGGTGTGGAACACTGCCATCTGATAAATTGAGACGTCAGTTGGTCAATTGGAGTTTTCATCATCGCAAAATACCCTTTAAAGATTGAAAAATCTACCCATTTTTCCAAGTGCAAAGAATTTTATGTAGCATTTAAAATTTAAAAAAAAGAATTTCATTTCGTCTGTACAAGTATTATTTAAAGAAGCAAAAAGGTGGCGACTTGGGGCTCGAACTCACGAGCTAGCGCTTACGAAGCAGACGCGGTAACCATTAGGCTAAAACTTCGATACAATAAATGCCTGATAAATTGAGACGTCAGTTGGTCAATTGGAGTTTTCATCGTCGAGATCTTTGTCAATAAAATTCAGTGATAATACCTGTGAATTTTTTTATGCCCAATTGTGAAAATATTAGTAACCCTTTTCCGAGGGTTTTATAGGTCATTTCCCGACATTTAAGGAAACAAATGTTCCAAAAATCATCTTCGTAGGGGGGAGTGCCTCCTCCGACACCCCGATATCAAATTGTAATTGAAAAATGCTTGAAAAAATTGGTAGATTTGTGGACGTGGCAAGAATTGTACGTAGCATTTAAAATTTTGGAAAAAAAGTTTATTCAACTGTACAAGTTTTATTTAAAGAAGGAAGCAAAAAGGTGGCGACGTGGGGCCCGAACTCACGAGCTAGCGCTTACGAAGCAGACGCGGTAACCATTAGGCTAAAACTTCGATACAATAAATGCCAGAAAAAAATTAATAATAGTTAGGAAAGTGGTACCCCTTTCCTTTGGAAATATTTTGATTTTTCAAATACTGTAACGTAACAAGTCCAGTTTCCCTGGTAAATGTTCATCTTATTTTCGAGCATCACCGATAATTCATATCGCACAACCAAAAGGGCATACATCGAGGAAAGTTTGTGTGATTCTTTATTCGTTATTTTTCTTCAAATTCAGTAATGCACTTGTATATGAGGTGTTTGGATATCTATAATGTGATTTACACGTTAGGAGAACATAGTGATTTTGTCATTTCAGACTATTGGTGTTTAACGTTAATAGGCCACACTTCAGAGCTGCAGTAACTTACTTCAGGACGGGTCTTTGTCTCATTACGCCATATTCGCTTTGCACCAGAATTGTCAGAATTGTCACAAATTGGTCATTCTAAAGACTGTAAAAATATGCATTAGAATATCCGGGCAGTGTGATGACTACTCTGATGGAACTACGTCGAATGCATCTAAAATCGAAAGTCAAAATACTTTACACACGAACCGACCAGGACCAAACGCCAATTGACTAACTCGTCATGAATCAATAAAACTAATAAGAAATATATCTTAAGCGATCAAATATCATGGAAAAAACATTTCGCATTTCAATGAAAAAATATAGGAAAAGCTTAAGTCCAGAGAAATTAAGAGGCTTTTCTAATGACAATATTTCTAAGATAATGGTGAAACGATTTCGACAAAAATTATTATATTTCATAAATAAATTCATCTGAGACAATTTCATGAAAAATGTTTTACAAATTTGCAAATTGAATTAATTGATGGTCGAAAAATGTCTTTCAAAGATTGAAAAATTGACCTATTTTTGCAAGTGCCAAGAATTTTATGTGGCATTTAAGATTTCGAAAAAAAATTTTCATTTCAACTGTACAAGTATTATTTAAAGAAGCAACAAGTTGGCGCCGTGGGGCTCGAACTCACGAGCTTGCGCATACGGAGCAAACGCGGTAACCATTAGGCTAAAACTTCGTTACAATAAATACCAGACAAAATGTAATAATCGTTTGGAAAGTGGTAACCTTTTCCTTTGGAAATATTTTGATTTTTGAAATACTTTAACGTAAGTCCAGTTTTCCATCGCCGATAATTTATATCGCACAACAAAAAGGGCATACAACGGGGAAGGTTCGTGTGATTCTTTATTCGCTAGGAGAACATTTTCGTAGTGATTTTGTCATTTCAGACTATTGGAGTTTAACGTTAATAGGCCACACTTCAGAGCTGCGGTAACTTACTTCAAGACGGGTCTAAATTAAATAAAGAAAGATTAAGATAAAAATTAAGATAAATTCACAGCATTGAGTGGTACCGGTGATATACAATTCATGGCACCTCGTCTAGGTGTAGCACCTTTAATAGCTGAAACTGGATCTAGGGCAGAGTTAAACTGGATGCAGTAGACATCAATCGATCTATAATCAATAGGCTATCAATAGATTGAAATATAGAAATTAACAAAAAAACCATAGGCCTACATGGGTTTACCAAATAGACTAATTACCTCCAACAACCGTCAGTTAACGGCCATCCGAATTTTTATACTCAGCACACGGCCAAAACGATGTGCTCCATACAAATTAAATGTTAATAAAACCGACTTAACTTATGTGTAATTGACCTGGCAGTACACTTTTTATATTTCTTAATAAAAAGTTGTTTTTCAGAGAAGAGATCCGGCAGGTAGGATTTCATTTTTTACAAATTTCCCCGTTCTGAAAATGACCCGCCCGGAATGAGAACCAAGGTATCTATTTTTTGGCCTTATTCTCAAAAAACCAACATGATACATGATACACGAAACTCGATACACGAAAATACGTACGATTGACTACAAATACGTAATACGTTGCGGGGGGGGGGACTACCACTGGCAGTCGGAACTTCGAAGAACAACATTAGCGGGCTAAAGGGGAAATACCTTACACGTACACTGTATTACATTATATGCGTCCAGTTCATAATAATCATATCAAATAATTGTTATAATTCAAACTCAATAAGAAATGAAGGAAAATTATGTTTGTTTTGTCCTGAGGACTTCGCGATCCAGTAGGCCCGCTTTCTCATGAATAACTTATGAATTCTACATCAAATGCGTTTCACCTTATCTAGCATTTATCACTTATTAACTGATCGCCTTGTTTGTTGAAAAAAACCCGTATATACTTTAAATGTAGAAATGTCAATATGTTTATAAAGTATTTGAATTGTATTAAATTCTGTTTAAGATTCCGCGATTCTGCGTAACACCGAGGACAGTCGGATTAGATGGGACGGCTACGGAAAAGTTCTCCAGAAAGTTTTCCATAGGTTTTCTAGTTTTCCAGAAGGTCTTTAAGTTTTCAAGTTTTCCAAGGTTTCCTCTAAATGTAAACAGCCGCCGGTCATTCCTCTCTGGTGCGTAGCGACAACATATTGGTTCATAATGTATTCTCATCCATTCACTACAATTATCGGTTTTTAAGCCGTAAAATACTTTAAAAAATTATTGAAGCGTTTCGAGCAAACAAAAAAATCCATGTTTCAAGTAACACACCGATGTGTAATAAATGCATTCATTTCTCGTTTTAAGTGTTTTGTTGACAACTTGACAAACAGTAACCACAATGATATCTCTTTTCAAAGTCTTTATCAATTTTTCTTTCATGTGACATGGATACACAGATCTAGCTCGAACTTTGTTTCCATCCTGACTGTAATATTGTAACACTATATAATCTATATTCACGCATCGTTTCTCTCTGTGCTGTATTATGCATTTTATAAATTGTTACAATGTACACGAAATAAATGTGAATAGATTAAGATCCGTTTACCATCGCGTAAAATACAAACCCGAAACAAGTTTCTGATATAATGACAGTGAGTTCAACTGAACGATACTTTTCACGATGAAATAGAAACTTAGCTAGATGGATATTTTATGTACACTGTAAAAATCTTTTTAGAAAATTTACTCAAATATATGGGCAGCAAAGTTAGTATTTTTTTCTATCTGTAGTAAAATTACAACAATCATATTACTATATTATGCAGTATTTTTACCTAAATGATATGTCGTAATCACAACTAACTAAGGTGTGTTTATGTAGAAATACCACCGGCAGTAATGTTTGAGTAAAACCAGAGAAATTAGTAAAAAAAAACAGATAACGTAAGTTGTAATTCAACGAATTTTTTTACAGTGTAAATGTATCGTCCTTGATTGTCTCATCGAGGAAACATTTTCAACCTAACTCTCCTCTGAAAAGCAATTCAGATCATCGTGTCCATATACCCGACTACTCTAGCGACATCAAGTGAATCCTCGATTGCCACAGTAGCAATTTA
>JAYMFW010054107.1:0-11093 GCA_036785005.1 Tubulanus punctatus | reverse complement strand
CATTCCACTTTACATTATGTTCAACCGTTAACGGTTTTATCTAAGGCTTTTATCTTAGAGTTAAATATTTCTCACTTAGTTTATAGTCCGAGTTAAATCAATTTTACAGCGCTAGCGCATATAATCTAGAAATACAACTGTTCGATTTTTTTTTCATGGAACAAAGTCTGTCAGAGTTGAGTTTTGACATGAGTTGCTTCCTTTGCCGCTCTCCGATTGTTTGAACTGTATTACAATTATCAGATAAGTAAGTAAAGTAGCCAAAACCTGAAAGAAATAGAACGTAGAATATTGTGTTGATTCTCTTTGATCTGGTGAAATGGAGTGTGTTTAAATCGAGACGTATTTTACCGATAGAATGAAATTTGGATCAATCGTGAACATTTCGAGTCCGGTAAATCCAATAGAAGGACCATTCAAACGTTGTATGAAAATTATCAACTAGAAATAAACATGAAAACTATTTTTGAAAATGATCGTTTTGGAATTATTTTTAGAATATTCTCATCGATTGTCATACTTCGTTTGCCTCTGTATCTGGTAATTTCTTTTGATTTACGGAGTAAAGATCATCCGTAGAAGCATGGGCCTGAAGAAGAAAAAAATCAGCTTTTTCAATTCGGTAAGTTAGAATAGGCAGATGATTCATTTAAAGTTGGTTGACGTATAGCTTTGTTGTTGAACATAATATTTGTGATTAATTGCTCATTATTTCTATAGTTTCTTGATGAGCATACCGAACGACGTACCCAAACATAAGAGAGATTAAGATTGTAAGCGCTTTCAGGGAGTAAAAAATTCGAAAATGAAAAAATTTACCTCCATGTTTACTTAAAGTCCGAGGGTAGTAACGCAGACGAGGAAAATCAGCGAAGAAACTAGCGACATCAGTAAAGTTGCCAGTACATCTACATTCAAATACCCTTGCCTTATGGTATCATACACGACCAAACATATAACGATTAACGAGAAGATGTAACCGGAGACAATATAGAAAGAGAAAAAATTGCGAAGAGGCTTCAGACACTGAAAAATCTTTGTGTGCCATTCCCTGAAATATCCGATAGTTTTGGTTTCGTTGTCTATTAAAAAATCACGAACTTCTCCGAATTTTGCGTTGAAATGTTCAAATTCCATTCGCATATGCCGTGCACATACAACGAACATGAATATAACCACTTGTACGATGACCAAGGTTGTGTGAAGAATGGCGAATAATGGAATATAATATCGGATATTTGGGTCCGTGACCGAAACTGGAGAGACAAATTCCGGAATCGCTGCGTACAATCCTACGGGCATTATCATGCCAAATACAGCATTTGTTAAACTAAACAGTGCGATGAGTACAGTCATAATACTCATGGATTTCACCCACCGTCCCGTTGAAGTTAAAATACTTCTGTCTTTTTCAAACTTATGATCTTCTAATTTCACCCACGCTGAACAGAATTCCTGACACCAACGTCTTTTAGACGCGTACATCATCGAAATATGCACAGTAAAAGCAAGAATAAAATACGAACCATATATCACCCGTGATACAAATGATCCACGAGTGCCAACCCATAATCTCGGATCGATATAAGCTATCAGAGCTCGGATTATATTTGTCATGTTTATCAAAACACTTGTGTAACAGTAAACTTTTTGAACCTTTCCAGCCAATGTGGAATTCATGTCGTCGTACCAAAATCCGAGTACTTTCATACACATCATAAAAGGACGCATTGCAATCCAAATTCGATTTCCTTCCATATCCATACTTGCGATCGAAGAAGATCTGAATACATCTACATCTATTTTTGTCAATGACATGTCAGATTCACCAAAGCTACAGGTGTTATGTTGACATCAGTTGTTTCAATGCAACTCGCGACAAATTACTATTTGTTGACTCTGGCTGAAATCGGTTCTGTCGAAGTTAAACGAATGCAAACATAAAACGTTTTCGCTTGATTGGTCCATTATTTCAACATGGACATCCAATAATTTCGTGTTTCATCATCGCAATACAAATCTTTCTTTTACGCCATGCAAATAGACTCTGGGGAAATTCGTCCAATTCGCAGTATTTGCCATATGTGCATTTCTATTGAAAAATGATATTCCAGCAGACGAGTTAGGAATTATATTGTTTCATTGCTAATAGCGGTTATTAACTTTAAAATCAAAGTTTCATGGGTTTCTTTTCTTTATAAATGACTTTCTACTGCTGCTGCATTGACTAGATTTAGGCAAAGAAAACTTGCTGATTTACTTCTATACTTGATGTTGAATACATGTATTTTTGATATTTTGTATATAAGTTTTGATTAATAATGTAATTTGAAATTATTACTATTTGATAATTTAGAATAATGTTAAATGATGATTCAATTTATATACATCATAATAATGTATTCGCCTGAATAAGAAATTATAATTCTTAGCAGAATAACAGGAGAGACAATTACGACTACCCTCCTGAGTAATAATATTACATTACTAATTTATTTTATCTGTCGTATTTGTCAAAATTAAGTTTCGACATGAGTTGTTGCAATTACTACCTCCACCTCTATCCGATAAATTGTATCAAAATTCAATATATTTTTCGTAAAAAAATTATTTGATATTATTTCATGGAAAAATGTTTTAGCAAATTCTTTTATGCAGCCACCTAGCGCCTGGGCCGAAGCTATGTTTGCGGCAGATGAATCAATCATTTCATCGATGTGTATCGATATGATTTAGATATATGGGAAGTTTCAAGTAAATTCGTTGAGAAATGAAGGAGGACTATGACTTTTTTTTCTGTTTGAAAACACGCTAAAAACGACGTTTTCGGACATTTCAGGCCCCTCTGTACGAGTATAAAAAATTCCTTAGGCCTTTTTTTAATTGCTTGGATTACGGGAGAAAAATATTTATAACTTGAGAGGAGGGGGAAATAAAAAATGAAATGAAAATTTTTCTGTTGTAGAAAAAGAGTTATTACAGGGGAGGGGGAAATAAAGATTAAAATAAATTTACTGATTTCTTGATTTCTATGAAGGAGGAGAAATTAAAAATAAAAATTAAATATGACCTTGCTTGGAAGTTTCCTCTGCAAGAATTACCATTCATCTATGTTATTCTGAATTTGAAATATCGATCCGAATGAGACCGGTGACAAAAATCACGATCGTTCGTTGTTGCATAAAAAACGATGTATTTTCGTACTTGTAATATTTCAATGTGTTTTTTTTTATTCAGAAGAACATTCGACTTTATCGAGCGGCGTCGGTGAAAAACATAAAATAATTTTTTACTGAATTTGATCATAAAAATAACGAATAAAGAATCACACAGAATTGTCTCGCATTTATTCTAACGAAAACTTTTCAGATATGCAAATAATACTTGTTACAGTTGAAATGGAAACTTTTTTTAATCATTCAAAAAAATTAGAAATTATAAAAGTCACATAAAATTCTTGGCACTTGGTAACATTGGTAGATTTTTTAATTTTTGAAGGACATTCTTCGACCATTTTTTATTACAATATGCGAGTTTGCAAAACATTTTTCAAGAAATTGTATCAGACGAATTATAGGAATATTCGTAGAAATCGTTCCACAATGATTTTAAAAAAAAATTCTCACTAGAAAGGCCTTTAAATTTCTTTAGACTTTCGCTTTTCCTATATTTTTTCATTGAAATTCGAAATGTGTTTTCCAGATAAATTGATCACTTAAGAAATATTTATAATTAGCTCTATTGATTCACGACGAGTCGGTCAGTTGGTGTTAGTCCTGGTCGGTTCGTTTGTAAAGCTCTTTGAGTTTTCGATTTTAGATGCACTCGACAGAGTTCCATCCGAGGACAGTGGTTAGAGGAGCCCGACCTTCTGATGCATATTCCTTCCATATTCATACTTGCGATCGAAGAAGATCTGAATACATTCAGCAAAGCTACGGGTTTTATGTAGACATCAGTTGTTTCGATGCAACTCGCGACAAATTACTATTTGTTGATTCTGCTGAAGTCGGTTCTGTCGAAGCAAAACGAAATCAAACAAAAAACGTTTTCGCTTGATGGATTTATTATTTCAGAATGGACATTCAGTAATTTCGTGTTGCATCGCAATACAAATACTTCTATCTAGATACGCCATGCAAAATTACTGTGGGGAAATTCGTCCAATTTTTCACTGTATTTGCCAAGATGCATTGTAATTGAAAAATTATATTCCGGCAGATGAGTTAGCAATTGTATTGTTTCATTGTCAGTAGCAGTTATTTACTTCAAAATCAAAGTTTCATGGGTTCCTTTTTATTAGAGATAACTTTCTACTGCTGGTGCATTGACTAGATTTAGACAAGAAAAACTTGCTGATTTACTTCTATACTTGATGTGGAATACATGTATTTTTGATATTTTGTATATATAAGTTTTGATTTATAATGTAATTTGATATTATAACTATTTGATGATTTAGAATAATGTTAAATGATAATTCAATTTATATACATTATAATAATATATTCTCCTAAATAAGAAATGATAATTCCTAGCAGAATTACAGGAGAGACCTCCTGAGTAATAGTGTAACATTACTCATTTATTTTATCCGTCGTATTGGTCGAATTTGAGTTTCGACATGAGTTGTTGCACTTTCCGATTCTTTGAACTGTATCACAATTATCAGATAAGTAAGTAAAGTAGCCAAAACCTGAAAGAAATAGAACGTAGAATCATAGTAGTACCTGATGATAAGTGATAGCGTTCAGTCGAAACGTCGTACTCAATTTCTCCAATTTTTACATATTTTGGACTTTATTTTTTACTTTTTTTTGTGGGATATCTTCTGTGTATTAGTTGTATAACAAGTTGCCTGTTGAATAAAACTTTGAGAATAAAAAGTGTATGACTGATTGTTTCAGAAATTGAGCATTAATTGAGACCCTTTAATTTTGATGATTTTTTTCAATGGTTTGAATAAACCCTTCCTAATCGAAATTGACAATTCCGAATTTCTTTAAATTTACAGAGGTTAAGACAAAAGAGTGTGGCCTTAAGGGAATACTAAATTTGTCGTTTTGCTTGATTTATTTTGAAGGAAATAAAAGGAAAAGTTAGGGTATTGCCAACAAAAATGGGTCACATTTTCTATTACGACATCATTCACGTGTCGATACAAAATCTGATTAGGACTGTTTTAAGAGAATGATGGGGTAGTCAATGAAGGTCGTGTCCGTATTTTGAGACATAATTTGGATCATCATCGAAACGTTATTCACGATTTTAATGCCTTTTTCGAGTGTTAACCGTCTGATGCATTGGCTTGTTGTAAATACCCTAATTTTGGCCTTCTATATCTCTCATAAAATTAGTCAAGCATAATAACAAATTTAGAGTCAGTCGAAGGCCACACTCCTCTGTCTTAACCTATGTAAATTAGAACAAATTCGGATTGGTCAATTTTGAATAAGAATGGTTAATCTAAACCATTTAAGTTCA
Organism: Tubulanus punctatus; assembly: GCA_036785005.1. NCBI lineage: Eukaryota > Metazoa > Nemertea > Palaeonemertea > Tubulaniformes > Tubulanidae > Tubulanus > Tubulanus punctatus. Next base: position 5,609 of record JAYMFW010054107.1, on the reverse strand, counting down.
TGATAAATTAGGGGGTCTCATCGATGCTCAATTTATGAAACAATAAGCCTTATATTTTGTATTCCCAAACTAATATAAAACAGACCATTTATAATCTAACTAATAAAACTTTACAGAATGAATCTATCTAATATATATTAGATGAGATATGAATTGATAAAGTTGAGCCAACAAATTGGATGAAATTCTATTCAGAGTATGTCACCTAATTTTTTTTGCACATATATGAAGTGGTGAACACGGCCAGTCATCCGAAATTTTGATATTTGTCATCGCTCCCTAGCGAGCGGACAGAGGCGTTTGAAAAACAAATGAATAGCTGAACAAATCCTGAAAATTGCATGGTGATCGGTTAAGAATTGAAAAGGAGATTCATTTTTTGATGATTTTGGGTGGAAGAAGAAAAAAATAATAAACATGGAAATACCAATAGAGTTTTCTGCTGAAAAGCAAAAAACTCTAATGATAAACATGGGAATAACAATCGAGTTTTCTCCTGAAAAGTAGAAAACTCTAATGAGTCCTATCAACACAGAACTTTTTAAATTTTAGCTAGCGTTGAATCGATTTGTAGTCTCCCACCACCTGCACAGCGCTAGAGATAAAAGCTACACATCATTCAATACGAGGAGTTTGAGAGGAGTCAATACAGAAGATCAAATCGGGTAGGCAATTTGAAATACTTTATATTTTCTACAATATTCGTTCTTTCTCTAACAGAGTATTTCTCTTTATTGGTCTATTCATCACCTCTTCTCAATTACAAAGTAACATCCATTGAAATTAGCATGATATGAAAAATTAGAATAGACGAAATCTAATTGAGACGGATGACGATTTATTTTGCACATTGTTTTTCCTAATCTTTTTTATTGTTAATCAGAAAATTGTGAACCTGAAATTTCAAATTTTTCGTTAAAAAGCCGTGCTAGTCGTAGATTTTTCGCGAAAAAGATGGGGGTGTCCTTGGCCGATTAGAAATCAAACCTTACCTTGACGTTTTTCTCAACACACATCAAGTAGTGATTGATTATCCAGCCACACAGTATTTTTTTAGGGTGAAGGGACAATATGTCCACTGGTTCCAGTTTCAAGTCAAAATCAGGAAATTTTAGTTTTGAATTGCAGTAAACGATTTTTTTGGTACGGGTGGGGGATCGGAACATGCGCCTTTAGGTAACTTTAGGTAGCTTCAATCCAACTCCAACCAAGTTCAATCAAATTCTATAGGCCTGCATGAAGTGCCATAACTAAAAACAATACAATGAAATAATTAGTGATTAACTATGACCTAAGCTTAATTAGAAAAGATTAGATCAGGATAAAACATCCCCATTTTGACAAAAGTAACGACGAAAATGTCGCCACCCAAAATCTCCAAACATTGACCGTATTTCTTTATCTGCAAACAAAAAACAAATAGAAATCAAATTGGGTGGAAAAAGAGAAAAATGGATCATTAAGATTAGGAAAATATTTTCAGGGAAAAAAAGGTTGCGTGAAAGGATGCTAACCTTTATTCGAGAAAATTTAACATTTGATTTTTCCAAAAGGTAAACAAATATTCTCAAGAGAAATAACAGTTTGATAACAACTACCAGATATTATAAAGTATCATTTCACAAATTTAACAACAACAATTGAATATTGATAAAAACTTTTATATATACGATTTAGTAACCATACTAAAGATTATAATTCTAAAATATTAAGATGAAATATCTATATAAGCAGAAGCTTTATTGAACAAACAAATGTTGAAATTCATTAGAATAAATATTTCTGGAAATTTAAAGATTGGACTTGACTTCTGATTTATGCTAATTTCAACGGATCGAATCCATAATGTCATGAGTGAAATGTAATTCTTTTAACATATGCTGTGTGCTGCTCATACGTTGAATCTGATCTGTAATATAGTGAGATACAAGCTTACGGTTCCTGTGGCGCCCCGAGTATAGTAAAAATACCACATAGGTACTATGTGGTCTGACGACTGGTAGTGTCACACCATTGTGGTCAGTAATATTCATAACCTTGATTATATATCAAATTTTGGACTATAATTTTTATGATATTGTGTTATTTTTACTATAATATTTCATGCGGGTTATGTCATTTCTACTATCTATTGCCGCGCTCGTGAGAGGTGCTCTCATGTCAATCAACGAGCTCCTTTTATACGAATTATAACAAAAACTATACTACATCTATTTATCTAAGATCAATGTGTATTATGTATTTGACAATAGGCCTACTAGCCAAACACCTTTTTAGTAAGGGCTTCAGTGAATTCATCTTATTTCAAATTTCCCACTTTTTCCCAGTCCAATGGGCGTTTCCCTGAGGATATGGGCGAAATTAAAGTATGAATCCATGTTAAGTTAATGGATCGTAGAACGAATTGAAAAGTAGTAAAAGTCTATGAATTCAATATCAAATTATTTCCCAAAATATGAAGGTATTTTACTGTAAGCATTTTGCCATAGTAAATATCATTTTGATTCGTGCGGCCCATTATCACATAAAATAATAAAAAGATTTATTGGGCGTAACTATTAATGAAAAACTTTCATGGGTAAATCGCATAAGTTCCATTTGTAAAAAGTTGTTGCTCGTAGCACTGCAACGGCCCAAGTCCGATATAGGACATTATAGTGCGTTGTGTAGATTTACTTTTTGAATAAATCGGATATATGTGAAACGTAGAGCGCAAGTTGAAATAAGGAAGCGTAGTAATATCAAAATATAAGCAGTTCCGTAAAAGAAGCTCCTAAATAGGTGACGTATATTACGACATCCGACATAGATGGTGATTTACAAGACGGGTGACAGGCCGACACCTGACATAAATAGTTTTGGTGTTAACTCTAGAAGATGGGTGACAGCCGACATCCAAAATCCGACACAGATAGTAATTTACAAGACAGGTGACAGACCGACACCTGACATAGATAGTTTTTATATTCAATTCCATATTTTTACACCGTCTACAGCTTTCGCTTTTTCAATGCCACATCGGCTTCACATTGCTGTAATAAAAATTCAAATGTTATGATATACGGATACAATTGTACTGCAGAGTTCATTTTTTTATAAATCAGAATATTTAATTGGCATTGAGAAGTCCAGGGCTTTTTCAGACACGTCCTCGGAATTCTCTCGGTTCAGCAATCTGTAGTACTTAATTGCCTGGCGTTTTGAAAATCTAAAATCTTTACACAGAAAAAGGGTCTTATATGTAGGCTCCGGAGCACTATTCGAATACTAAATGTGGTTTTATATTTTGAAGTGTTTCCTAACATAATATTTCCACCTCATGGGGACTACTAACTTTATTCATCAAATACAATGAAAATGGCAAAAGCGAGCAGATGAAATTAATATGAGTATACTGTCAGTCTTTATTTCTTGTTGACAGGCTGATACCTCTTTAAGTAGCTAGCTTCGGCTGTCAACCGTCTCTTTCTGTTGACATTGACCAAAGAACGCAGTGTAACTCTACACAGCTCACTATAATGTCGTATATCGGACTTGAGCCACTAAATCATGAACCGAGTAAAGTCTCGGGGCGATATGCATAAAACTTCTTAACTTAAGTTGAATTTTGTCCTTAAATAGGATAGGAAAATTCTCAGCTAAGGAAAATGCTTATGTGGCATGCATAAACCGCCATAAGTATATTCTTAGCTAGGAAAATTCCCTACTCACTAAGAAAATCCTTAACTAGTGGCCTTCCTCTAGTTTCCAAATCGACCAATGAAAAGTCACGATACTTTGCGTAGATTACCAGGGTTCCCAGTAGATTGCGTGTGTAACGTGTATTTCTGTTCCGTTAGCACTAGGTATTTACCATTAGAAAGCTCCATTACAACAACACCGCACCCACTGGAGTCAGGTGGGGGGGGGGGGCTGTTTTCTCAGTTATATACATTATTTACACTATACATGAACAGGAACACATACATAAATACATAATATACATGGATACAATTATTAGAATAACTTCTTTCCCTTTGTTTAATTACAGTTGATTTTTCCTCTTCGTTTTTCCAAATTTGCGAAAAACTTTGATGTTTTTTCGCCTTCCTCTCTCCATTCTATTTTGGCTCTGATTATGTTACCTTTAGTTTTATTATCATCAATTTGTTTAATTATTGTTATAATATCTTTTAGTCTATTATGGTTATAATTCAGAACTTCACTTGCTCGGCACTCTAACATAAAGTTCATTTTCGAGTCAGCGTTTCAATTCGTTTTTAGATTTGGCAAGTTTTTTAGAAAATTGGGTCGACTTGGATTTTCGCAAGATAATCGCTGACAAAAGAGTTTCCCAGACCGAGTAACTATAGACGAATATTGTATTTAGCGGAAGAGTATATACCTAATAAGACAAGATAATAAATGGAAAATTGTAGACATTAACGCTGATACACTACCGGTTTAAGTGAGAATTTTGCACTTATGTGAGTCGAAAAGGTCTTAAAGTTAAGGACATATTTGGGAAAAATCGTAACTTAAGTATGTTTATGCATACAACTTATGGTTAGGTTAAAATCTTCAAGTTTATCTTCAAGAATCGCTTCAGACACTATGTCACTGGGCGCAGGTATTTTCAAAGTCCGCTGAGCGCATGCGCAGCACTGCTTACTGCAGCGAACGTCCAGCCAATTCCTAAATGACTGCTGTACCGGCCCGAAAGCTGCCGGCCGTTCCCTCATCTATTTCCGTGAAATTTGGTAAAGTCTATTGTTTGAGCGGAACCCACAAAAGGTTTATTTTCCACTTCTCCTCTTACAATATTGGTTCGAAAGACAAAATCTGAAGAAATATTCGCCCTTCTACCCTTGCAGTTTTAGAAAATCTGTCAAGCCTTATACAGTAGAGTACATATAAGTTGGATCTGTATGAGCCGGATTTACACTTAAGTCGGACAAGAATCTAAGTTCCAATTGTATTTTCTAAAATGCAAAAATCAATGTGTTCAGTCGGAATTCTCATAAGTCGGACAAAATTCAAAGGTCCCAAGTGATCTTAAATTTGCGTACTCTACTGTACATAGCATAAGTTCTTATTTGACAAATTTGTCAGAACAATTGATTTTTTTTCCACGCCTCTAAGGGTCTTTCCAAAAGTCGGGTTAATAATAATTTCCCTCCCATGCCGTTTTATCAACACTTCTCAATCGGAACCTCTACTCCTGCCCATAACAAACTCAAAAATGTTGCGTCTCGGGCAAGGATGAATCTTTGTTTCTTTTTTGATGCATCGTCCGAACCCCCGAACATCTCATTGATGCCATTTATAAGCAAGGAGAATTTAGCAGGTAAAATCGGAGTTGCCTGCTGAGGCAGAAGACTCGCCAAGGGCTGTTTTCTCCGAATCACTCTAGGATACCCTGCTACGTATACGCTGACGCTGTGGGGTTCCCTACCCCCTGAAAAACATTGGCAACTACCTACTCTGCCAATTTCCTTAAAGAATGTTCTCAACTGGCCGACATACGAATCAACGGTATTTGCAGCTAGACGTCGTGGACATAAACAACAACTACAATATTCCCTCTTCGAGTGCATTTGACAAACATCAGAGTGTACGATTGTCTTACC
>JAYMFW010053996.1:0-11094 GCA_036785005.1 Tubulanus punctatus | reverse complement strand
AGCAGACACTTGGGAACAAAAATTTATTTATTTATTTTTTATCCGCCTGCCCCCTCAATGGATTCTCTGTTACCAAATTAAAATAAAAATTTTTTTATTATTTTTTTGTCCGCCTACCCCCTCTGCCTGAACCGCAGAACTTCCCGTAATCCAAGTAAACTAAAAATAAAGGCCTAATGATCTGAATAATAATATGTATATATACATCAATTTACAATAACCTGAAAGAAAAAGTCAACTAATTGAAAAAAAATAGACAAGCACGGAAAGCGATGGCCTTTATAAATGAGTTTTGGTGCAAGATTTTCAGATACATCCTGACTTAAGAAATCTTACATTATCAAATTTTAGAATAATTACAAAAATATAGAATATTCTAGTACAATAAAACTATGAGCACACCAAATTTATCAAATTACCGGTACATAATTACAAAGAAAAACCTGAAATAAATTGATTCAGTTAACAATTTTGAGGATTTAGTATACAATATAGCACAAGAACACAATGGGTACAAAATAAAAATAATTGAAGTACTCGAATGTAGAATATGGTACAAAAACCTGAAATGAAATACAATTAACAATTCTTCAAGTATAGTATGGAAAAAACAATTATTCAGCACAAGAAAACAATAAGCGCCAACAAAATAATACGATTGCTGTACCCCTTGAGTTACAAAAACAGCTGAAATGAAAATATTCAGTTAACAATTTTTAGAATTTTATAAATATTTAGTACCGTGCATAGAACAATTTTCAGCATATAATTCTAATATAAGTATTTCAGCACAACAAGTGAGTGTACATATGAAAAGTGTATAAAAATCGGAAATAAAGATATTCAGTTAACAAATTAAAAATCGGAAAATACTGAATGAATATTAAAGTACAATGGAATAGAAAAATACGATGGCAAAATAATGAAATCTGGATTTATACCTTGATTATGCAGTAGACTTGAAATAATTCGGCGTTATTTTTATCGATTTAAAAGTAAAAGAGCTAATGAAAACCAAGACTCAAATCTCAGTATCAACCGATGCGGGGTCTACTCTACAGTATCAGGTAGACGTTATGCGCGCAGCGATGAATATGAATCAACGAAATAGTGAAAATAATTAGATACGGATAACACTTTTCTCGTTAATCCATTGTCTGTTTTTATGTAGCTACTTGTATTTCAATTTTCATCCTAAAGTTGAATCACGCTGTTTCCATGTTTATTTAATCCAAAATGGCATTGTAACTCGTCCCCTAACACGACTCCACCAAGCGATCGCAACAACAAAGGCGTTTTTCTTCGTTTCTTTTTGATCGGTTCCTTTTTCGTTTTCTGCGAGAACCACGACCATGCTGTTTATCGTCGGATGGCTTGTTGCATGGTGATATCAGGTGTATGTTGTTATCGGTGCATTCTTTGACGTAGAATTTAATGATGGAACATTCGCAGTTTTTACGAATTGGACATTCGCATACATTATCGGTACATGCCCTGAAATCAAAAGAAAATACATTTTCTTATCAGAATATCAGAACCCTGAAATCAGAACGTACTTTCTGCAAAGTGGAAATTTTAAATTTTCAGATTATTTGAAATATATACCTGAGAAAAGATTTTACTGGACATTTCCTGAAAGCAGGACTCATTAGAATTTCACATTTGAGCACGAACTCGTTGATCAACTGTTTTGCAGGACGAAGCTGGTTCATCGCAGCTACATTTTCCACCGACCATCCACGACTTGGCGAAAACGTTCACATCTGAAACCATTTTCCCGTCCATTTTTGTTTTTGTGTCGTCTTTATTGACTTGATTAAAGTTTCCACTAAGCCCTCCTAATCCGTTTCACCAACTCGGTGTAACGTAAATGTTGATATCACCTTCCTTGCCCCAGGTTAATTTGAATCCATTTATCATATTCACAACAACTGTAGAGTTCTTGACAACATCTATGGTGAAGTTTTCGTGTTTGTACGGAACGTTGATTTTAGTACGGTTTACTCGAATATCGAGATCTCATGAAGTCCTATAGATAATGATGATACGATAATTGTGACGAGTTTTGTTCTAACAGTTGGATACGGATGATATTCGTTCTTCAGGCGGATATCTATCTGACGATCTTTGACATCTTGAAGTAGTGTATAGCGACTTCCATCGAATTTGAAATTAAATCCATCAAATGATGCGTATGACAATTGATCCTTATTATTACCAGTTACGGAACAAATACTGTGAGCTGAAAATGAAAAGAAATATCTTTAAAAACGTGCACTTAACAATAGAATTTTAAGTAACTAGAATCGAAATCCTTCAGTTAGACGATTTGGAATTTAGAACAGAGGTCCGTAATATTTTAGCACAAGATCTCACTGTCGTTAATTGTAGGATTTTCAACCTAGTTTAACTTCAAAGATGATTTACTTCAAGGTTCTGCGTATACACACGGATACATTTCTCATCATATAAGGTCTTTGGAATATTTCCTTCATATTTACATACCTGGAACACATAAAGGACAACATTCTCCTTGCGGCTTGTATAACATTGATTTCTGTAAAATGAAAGTTAATAGAATTACAGCTGATTTTTCATTAATTTTGAAAATTTCAATTTATCTAATTGCTGGAAATTAGTCAATACCTGTGAACATTTTGGAGTGGCTCCACAAGTAATTTCTTGACAGATAACTTTTTACATCTTCGCACAAACAATCTTTACGCGAACTTTCCTTCCAAGTATCACCAACCTGTAATACCACAAGGTAAATTAAGCTTGTACTTTAGGATACGAGTAAATAAGATTTCTTTGCAACATGAACTTTTAACGCTAAAGTTATAATTACCTTGTACATTTTGCCATTGTGTTTACATGTAGCAGGTCTCTTGCATGTTGGACAGCAAGATTTTTTTATCATGAAACAAGAATTCTTTGGGACAATCTTACGCAGGACATGTTTTACGATAGCACTGAACCCCAGCATCGTTACAGGAACATTTTGTGCATTCGTCAGGCATGAAATGACGACCTTTCTTATGAAGATGACCTCGAAACAGACAATTGTCGAAAACGGCGCGAACCTTGATTGGTTTTCCTGAAAAAGTACAGATATATATGTCAAGCATGAGGAGCGATTAATACTGGACTAAATCATTTTTTTATCGAAAATAAGCTATTTTTAGTATACCTTGGCAAACGGGACAACATTGATTCTTTCCATGAATTTGATGTTTCTGTGCACAGCTCATAACTGGACAGACCCACTGCGTGCGAGTCAGTTCTCCAGCCTGAAAATAATTAATTTTAAATTTTAGATACTAGCAAAATATATGTATACAACAAAATCGTATCAACGTTTATCTGAAATGAAAATGCCAGAGTTCAGTGATATCATCATGTCTTCTTACCTCACATTTACACGTGGTACATTTTTCCCCAGGTTTTGTTATCGTTTCACCACTTTCTACGTTGACACCATCAATAACGCATCCTTTTGTATTTTCTTTTTCGCTGATACAAGCAGGTCAGGACAACATTGTCCTGGTTTATAGATTTGTTCTCGACATCCCGGGTGACATCGAATTGTGCCGTGAGTCAGAACTCCAGCCTGTAAATACAAAAAAAAATATGCAATCGTTAAAATTAGAGGAGCTTAAAAATATGAAAAAAAGCGAGATTTTCTTAGTTATTTATATACATACCAAACACGAGTTTAATCTACACGGATCTTTCTCGTCAATCCATTCGGTGCCGTCATTATGATATCTATTTCTGTAATTGCACCCTGAAAATTGATCAAATGATCGTCCCTAATTAATTGATAATACTGTTGATTGATTTAATCCGTTAATCATTAGTTGATAATCCAGTTAATTGATAACCCGTCAATAAGTGCGGTAATCCTTCACGAGTGATCACTAATAAATTTGATGACTAGTCAGTGACTGAACTGATTTCACTGATGTTTAATCACATATTTATACCCCCAAATCACCTGCCACTCATCACGGCAGCTGAGGGAGGAGCTCGACTCGCTATAATGATCGCTGACGTTTTATATCGAATCATGATAAGTATATTTTTACAGTTAGCCTTATGATTGCCTACTGAATTATCCCTGCAAGTTTTTTATTCAATTGCACGGATAATTCTTACACGCATCGATTGTTTCTCAAGTTAATGTAATTTCTGCGAAATGATTCCAAATACACACTTAATTATTAATCTATATATCGATGTATTCTTATTCAGCAGTTTCGATCTTTGGAAATTTGACGGAAACTTCATATAATTTTGTCTTCGAACATTTTTTGTATTATTCGTATTGATATTTTAGGCATTAGCAGTTAACGTGAAATTATATGATATTACAATGATGGGCACAGAGGGGCAGCATTTGACTCGGCGTGTCAGGATCGTAAGTTGGACGAATTTTCACTTTATATTTCGCTTCGAAGTTTTTGGGTTCGAAACCTATAATGCTATTTTCAACATTCACCAAAACTATTAATGAAAAATGGCTGAAACCACAGTAAGTGATAAATGCAACATTAAAATCTGATTCCACTCAATTTTAAGGGCATTAATTGTGATATTAGTTTATGTCAAGACATGTATGATAGATAATTTTCACAGATTTACTGAGAATCACGTTTGTAATCATACTAATTATGCCATCATTTTATCGATGAAAAGCCGCTGGCAATATTTACGACGACGAAGAATGATACGTTGTCAAATTATTCGGTTCGAATCCCCGATTTTTTACCCCCACTGGTGATGCTGTAGTTTAGTAATAGTAGAGTAGTAGTAGTAGTAGTAGTATAATGTTCAAACAAACAAATATCTGAAGCGTTCTGTATTTTATTGTGGCGGCCCCCACATGCACAGGAGGTCGAGGAGGAGCTTGTCTAAACTTTCTGCCTCTAACAAAACAAATTTGGCAACAATCGGTTCACTGACTACTGATTTTACAGCACTTTTACTGACGAAAAACGGCACATTTTTGGCTTGGCGAAGGGACATCCAATAAAGGCTTTCTGATGAATGGTCTCCAGCTACACTAGTTTGGGGATGCATCCATGGGCCTATAATAATTGAAAAAAATAAGAAGGGAAGTGGAGTAATCAGATTTGTGTGTACATCTTTATCGCATATCTGTTTTTTGTCATCTTACGAAAACTGAATAACAATTGCCTTCAGCATGATATTGATAGTGACAGCTTGTTTCTGAATCTTACATTACTGCATTCATCTTTATTGCAGGCAATGATGGATGACACGGAAGACGTAGCTTTGAATTTTGGTGAAGAAGATTCTCCTTCAAGGCGAAATAAACTTAAGTAATAACTTGAACTTTCTCATTTTCACCACAAACCGTATAGATCTAAAAAGGTTTTAATTGCGTCTTATCTTATCTTGTAGGCATCCGATTGCAGTGTTTTTCCACTGTTTGTTCCGGCTGGGAGCCATCATAGCATATTTGTTTTGTGGTTGGTTTAGCAGTAGTTTTATTGCTAATTTTGTCGTAATAGTTCTTTTATTGTCCATGGATTTCTGGACTGTGAAAAATATATCAGGTACTTGTGAAATCGTGATCAATTGCTTATGACCCATAGCTTATAAACCTGTCTGAATTTCTTGAGTGAATATCTGTTTTTAGGCCGTCTCCTCGTTGGTTTGCGATGGTGGAATCACGTGGATGAAGATGGCAAAAGTCAGTGGATTTTTGAAAGCAGGAAGGTAATGAAAATATGTCACACAATTAAAACGGTTGTATACATGTATTAGAAATAGATCTTATGATCATAATGTATGTTTTGATAATTGTAGGGCGCAGCTGCCAAGTCAAAAGTCAATATGGTAGAAGTACGGATATTTTGGTTGTCTCTAGTGCTTTGTGAAGTTGTGTGGGTTGTTTTCTTCTTCGGAACTATTTTTACACTTAATTTTAAATGGTTTGTAAGTATCTAGAATAATGATTTTGAGACTCAGTTGATGATATTAGTTTGTTTACTGATCTGTTTTATTTTTCAGATGGTTGTTTTAGTTGGCATCATTCTAAATGGAGCTAACTTGTATGGTTATATTCGTTGTAAACTTGGAGGCAGAAAACAAATTTCCTCTGCTGCATCTAATTTCCTCGGTCAACAAGTTTTCCGATCAGTAAGTTTAAAATCAGAGATAGACATTTTGTTTTCATCCTTCACTTTTAAGATCTATGATAAATTCTGGTATCTATTCAATTAATTGACTACAACGTTGAAAAGCTATTAGTATGAATTATCCGAATCACTATTGTTTCATGTAAAACAAAGGCCTGGATCCTTAATGTGCAATACTGATTTTAAAATACCATCACATTATACTTACCCTTATCAATGAGGTTTTCTGTTTGCACCTGTCCTGACACGCGTCACATGATCTAATTGCCCTTTTTGCTGAAAATGTGCCCGTCACTCATCAATTTACTACGATTTATTTTCATATTCAGATGCTGGCCTCGTTTAGTAAACAACAGAAAGAAACGACCGAACCAACCGCGCCTACAATGTCCACGTGATATGATTTGTTTCATAACAAGTAATTAACATAGTCATACACAAACAATTATTTCCGCATATTTATTTGTAAAATATTAATGTTTAGGTTATGTTTAAGCTATGTTGAACAAATGCTTTGTGTTGGTGGTGTTGACAATTTTTGAAGGATGGTTGAATGAATATGTATGAACTCTAAATTATTGATATAACTTATTATATATGCATATGGTATGCATTACCAGTAATGTTCTTGGAAAATATTTGTGCACTAACTTGCATTTTAATATCTTTTCATTCGTAGTAAGTACATACCTTAACTATTACCTGTAGATATTATTTCTTCATAGTAAGTCAGTATGCTATTGTGTAAATCTCTCAAATGGTTGTATCTTGTCTATGTATATATTCCTATTTATCTTGGGAATAAAGATTTTATAAGTGAAAACTATTCAATAATATATGAGAACTTGTCGTCTTTTGGCACACATGGTGATATAATCGAATGGGATTATTTGATGTGGTGATATGTATGACCTCTGTCTAGACCTCTCTGAAGTCACCTATCGACCGTATCTTTGATTGGAAACATCAGAGACGTATGAAAGGAATGATTTCTCGGCATGGATTGAATCAAGTTCACAGTGTATCGACCCAGACTGTTCGAATCGCGGAAATTCATATGATATCAATTAGCACTTAATTCGTTTATTTCTCGTGACTACTGGTATTTGAGATTGAATTAGGTAGCTGGCACCTGGTTGCCTGACGTGTTGCGTCTGTTGATGATGCACCCTCAGTAAACGGCGGCTCTCCTTCAGCCGCGCGACTGCTTCATAAACCAGCAACATTCGCAACCGAAAAACACAATGTGACAATATGAGGAATTATTTTTTCGTGATATCTATATTGGTGTTCATTATAAATTTTCTAACCTCAGGTAAGATTCTCTTCGACAAATTTCTAGTTCACTCGAATGTATTGTCTTATAACAGCTATAGTCCTACACTTTTTAATGCACTTTTTCACAATAAAATCTTTAAAACTTGATGCTTTTACAAAAAAAACTTCAATATTCAGTTTCTAGATTAGATTTTTTCGAATTTTTTAAAAATATATGATCTCAATTTGAGTAATTATTCTGGCAGCTTTCTTCCTTAACGATTTCGCGATGATCATAACAGTTAATCTCTTGTAATAAACGTATTTATTTTTAATCTGGTCAATATAAAACCATAGATATTAGCTTCGGGGGCCGGCTAAGATGATTTCTAACCTATCAAGTCAGAGTTTCCGGAACTTTCAATTACGGGAATGTGACTCCAAAATAATGACTTGTGCAGGTGTATCCCTACGTATGTGAAAGGGCAGCTAGTGGTGCTAATTCTTTGCCGTCAAATAAGGAAATCAGTTTGACTCGGTATCTCGCGCACAGGTCATTATCCGTGAGTGTTTCGTTTGGCTTGTTTTCTCGCGTCGTCGAGCTAACTCGATGGAAAAGACTTTCCAATTATTCTGGATAAATCTGTAAGCGTATATCGCACCAGACCCAGGCCCCGGTGTACCGAACAATTGACTAAGACATGACCCGCTGTGGTTGGCATAGATGGTCATTTCAAATCGATTATAACAAATTTACGAATCCTGTTGATATGATGCACGAATGACGTTGATTAGTAGCATGCATTAGTTAGTTACATGAATCATGAACTTCAAATCCACTGATCGTCGATATATCTAATCAGAAATTCCGATATGCATGTACTATATATATATCGATGATGACCTGGGGTTCCTCCGGAAACTGATGGATGGCTCATGAACAAAGAACAAACACGACAAGAATCTACATCATCAACCTTGAGAAAAAATACCGACCGAATAATCCGCTGACACTGATATAACGATAAAAATTAATTGGGTTATATGTATTTAATCACGGAAAAGCCGAATAGATGTTTATCTTAATTCTACTGGATATCATCGAGTCTAGTTTCCCGAATTCCATCCGAAACCGCGACCGAGCACAGACGCTTTGGATTATACTAAACATCTCAGTGGGTGGACCAAATATTGCACCAAACCTAAAATATCATACCTCGATATTAAGCGACATCTTATCCTACAAACAGCGCCTTCGATGTTCTACATTTATGCTGTAATTTTCATTTCCCAGACATGGTCAGTGCTCCAGCCCAATATTTGATATACAAGTTTATCATTCAAGAGGTTTCTTTATCCAGGTGATGTGACGTACTGACTCGACACGGTAGTGAGTCTATATAATTTTGTTGATATCTTATCTAAAGGGGTGTTCCCACAGATTCAGGTAAAGATCTGCAACGGTGTCTCAGATTTTCCAAGGATAATACGATCAAATGAAATTTCACTTAATTGTTTATCTATCTCACGAATTAGAATAGAATACAGGGTCACGTGAAAGAAAGAGGAAAACCGATGGCCAATTCTGCATACTGCATAAATTTGGATATTATCCAGTTTATAATTGGTCAAAAGCTTAACGCCTTTAGACCAGAAGCATGGAATTTGCAACATCAACACAAAACAACATATTATAATTGCATAATATCTCGCAAAGTGATGTCCACAATGGACAGCATTGGTTGCAACTCTAAATCCCTGGATATCAAAATTAATATTGCAAAGGCTTTCAAATTCGTTTTTGGTAATAATTAGGGAGACCTACACATCAGAACCATTTATTGGTCAATGTGTGTGGAGCAGGCAAACATATAAAACGGCGATCATATCAGGGGTCTTTACTTTTTGTTCGTGCTGTAAATGCACATTGTACTGATACCATCTGTCTTCAAGATGGTCATTGGTCACGGAATCAATGAGCATGTCGTATCACAGTGAATAGTCGAGTTAAGCTTAACCGTGGAGTAAGTTATCGAACCCTAGCCCATATATACTTCCCGAACGACGTCGACTGAAACATGACGATCATCTTGTATCAACTTTAATTTCATCACCATTTGACGATTGATTAACAATGTCACTGCGTCTATCTTCACTAATGATACAGCTATAGATACATCGCCGGAAGCCATCGACGTGGTTGACGGATAACTCGGGCGAAATACTTTCACACCCGAGATATGTGTGGGTTAATATACACAGAATTCCTGAGGGACAGCTTGGGCACTTTTATTATTTCACTGAAGGTGTATCAGTCGTTTTTTCTATTCTATAATGTCGCCTACACGCTTTCTTTCATGTCATTTCCACTTCAAACTAGTCGTAGCTCATGACTTTGGGATTTAGATTTAGCACGGAAACCTATCAGTGAATGTTCTAACGTAGAGCGACAAGTGCTTGTTCGACATTGTACCCGCAGATTCAATTCTATTTACGTAATGAAGAGAAAAGACTACAGTTATTTGGTGTCACATTCAGAAATTCCCCGAGGGTAATCATGAGACAAAACCCTTACCAAACCGTAATAACTTTTCGTTTTTAAGATAAGTGAGGTACGACATGTTCTTATCATCACGTCCCCCGTTCATTTCAGGGATGTTGCTTATTACGACAAACATCAAAGGAACGTACAATGATAATGATGATGGAAGTAGATTTTGTATCTTGTTATAGTTGTAGATCCCCCTTTTGCCGCAAACCGGTCACCGAAATGAATGGCACAAATTACCTGCCGCCTATAGCAGTGTCACTTTGACATTTTACAAAGTTCAACACCTTATAAACCGCGTGCTTTATTGCTCTTAGATATGATGCTCAACGAAATATGGTTTTTCAATTTGCCAAATCTCAAACTCGCAGTCACTCTTTGCTTCATTCTTGTCTCCGACAACGCAAGATATGCTATGCACTTCTTTGACATCGACCTTTAAAGGAGGCTGAAATAAGAAAATTCGAGGCGGTATTTTGCCGCGGGGGATGACAGACTTAAAAAGAAATTTTCTGATAGTTTGACCGATTGAGCCAATGATTCCGTCCGACATATCTCGGATAACCTATGAATTTGCTCGCCATCTAACCTTCGAAATTGAGCTTATCAGGTTGTTAGCAATGTAAACATTTGAATTAGTCAATACATTTCTTTCGAGCACCCACTCACCTTTTGTACATCAGAACGATCCACGTTTCAAGCCAACTTCATGAATTGAGAATTTCAGAATTTTTTGATTGAGTTTTTGGGAATACGAACACAGGTTAATACTGATAAAGGCCAAATTGAAAAAGTTTTCATTTGTAAATAGTTACCGGTAGCGGCGTTTACGAGCGTCAAATTGAACTTCTTTAATACTAAATCAAAGAAAAATATAGCTGCAAAGCAGCGATAACGAGTCTGCCGCGCCATGCATGTGAAGATAACGGGTCAAAATATTAATCCGGGTAGGCATACTGGTAACCATGTGGTCAAATAAAAGTAATGAAAATTGAAATTCCAAATAACGTGCCCCTTCTCAGTTTCAATCCAAGGCCCACATTAAAATCATCCAATGACTTACCTCTGTCCTACGGGGGTCTTGGTGTGATAGTAGAGAAAAACTTGGGATTTTAAATACCG
>JAYMFW010053885.1:0-11095 GCA_036785005.1 Tubulanus punctatus | reverse complement strand
CTGGAGTATTTATATCATGTAGCAGTATGAGACATTGGAGTTAATAAAATGTTATGACTGAATGAGTATTATTTGAATAGTGTGTAACAGCTGTTTGATAATGTATTTAATAAACTGAATACTGAATTCAATTAACGACTGCAGGATGAATTACGTTTGTCAAAGGGAACAAGTTTTTAAAATTGAATCCTTAGAGATTACTGATTCGAATGACCAAAAGAGAATGTTTGATAAGAAATGAAACTTATTTGTGTCTGCTGCCACGTGTTATTCCTTCACTCCTTTAAACTATACTGATATGATATAATTTCAATTATCAAAGTTTGGTAAATAACGTATTTGTTTGATTCGCCTTTATCACTGAAACCAACTTAACCAGGTAATTACAAAGCTGTTTATCGAAAGCCATTGCCTGTCTGAGTTCATAGGTAGAAATAATGAAATTCATCATGTAAATTAATAATGATTATTTGCCGAAACTTGCACATGTGTGTATAAATTAAAATATCTAGAATATAACGTCCTGAGTTAAATTCACATGACAGATAGACATACGCTACGTAATGGTTTATTTCGTCATGTAACGGGTTGCAACCATATGTATTATGATGAACGAATAGAATAAAAAGGTAAATCCTACAGTTTTCACAGACCTAATTTTACATGGCATTCATTGTTACGAGATGAGTAGAAAACAATTAAGTCCGAAATATTTAGAAATTAAAGAAATGTATTGAGCATGATGTTTAGACTGAATCATCATCAGGTACTAAAATCAAGGAGAAATACATACAATATAAACACAACAGAGATTTGAAAACTAGGATAAGCATATGTGTTTGGAAGATCAAGGGGTCAATAAACCACAAATTGATAAACATAGGTATTTATGGATCAATCATCGAACTGATGGATTTAGATACAAGATTAATATGAGGAGTAAAGCCAGAAAAATTTACAATAATATCAGGATTATCGATTATCATAGCACGTATGTGAGAAAGTCTGCATAGGTGAAACTGGACGTGACCTTTCAAGACGTTTATGCGAACATAAACGTGATATCAACAATTTCGACCCGGAAATTGTTTTTAAAACTGGCCACAATTTTGATTTTGACAATTCTAAAATTACTTTCCCGTGCCCCGATAAAACAAAAATAAAATATTTTCTCGCTATACATATGCGAGAAATCTAAATTTTGTCTGAATTTTGTCAATTTTTCAACGCCCCCTAGTGGGCGAACGGCGACGCTTATCGTTGAACTCTTGCGTTTAATTTTTGAGATATGGGGAGCTGAACAGATTCTGAAAATTTTCTGATGATCAGTTTAGAATTGGCGAGATCATTACCTTTTTGTAAGATATTTGTGAGTAAGAATCGGAGGTTTGGCCATTTCATTGCAATTCAGTGTTTTCACTACTGCCTGGTAACATCACTCTGTTTAAAAACCAGCACAATTACCGACACAATGTGTCGTTAATTAACTATCTTTGCTTATAGTAATACATTGGCATACAGTATTAGTAACACTGAAGCTCACCAGCATTTCACTTCTTGTAAACTGTTGTTGTCGGATGTTTAGTTCTATTATTGTGCTTTTGTGGAAAGGTTGCAGTTATCAAACTCGGTAAAAGAAGGATATATTTTGTTTATTTCAATATGGATATGATTCACTGTGAATAAATTTAAGTAAATCGTCGATCCGACATATGCCTACGAGGAATGTTATATATGTCAAATCTCAGCAATTGCTTGACGGATTTGGATGAAATTTGTTTTATTTCAGGGAGCTCCAAGAGATTTAGAAAAAAGTCGACCATGGCATCCTTCTATCTGTTTGAGTTTAGACACTATTAGCCAAAAACCCGAGTTTTCACCTTCGTGGTGCAAACATATTTGGCCCACTAGCGGGCAAACGGAGACCCCTTTTAGAAAATTCCAAAATTGCATTAGTGTATATTTTGGAGACGAACATTTTGGTGAATGTTTCGTAAGGATCGATTAAGAACTGAAAACTGAATTGTGTTTTTTTAAGATGTCTGTGTGGAAGAAAAATAAAAATAGTAATAAAAATAGCTGCAAGCAGCGATAACACGTTTTCTGCAAGTTACAGGTCAAGAAGTAGGTCGACATGTTACAGACCACACATAAACCAGTACATGAATGTTGATCAAAATTGGTCCATAAATGAGGAAGTAGGTCAAGAAGTAGGTCAACATTTTCCTGACCGATTACCGACCACACAAGGAACCTATACATAAGGCGTTTTTACGAGACCTCGATCGATTAAGATTACGTTGAATTCGATTCATACCATTAAGCCAGTCGATTTATGTAAATCGAATCCATTTCGTAAAAGTGTTTGAATAAATCGATCGGTGAAAATGGCGGATGAACACGCTTCTCCACTTGACGCCATTTTGAAATGAGTTACACAATGACATTCGATCGTCTAACTTGGCTGCAGAGCAAGTTAGTTGAATAATTCTCGTAAATGACTCAAGTTACTAAATCAGATTTACTAAATCGTCTCCGTAAATGCGCACAGGTGAATCTATTCAGTCGATCTAGGTCTCGTAAAAAGGCCTATAAAGTTTGATCAAAATCACTCTACAGATAAGGAATTGGGTCATTACCGCAATATTTGGTCAAATTTAGAAGTTTAGTTTAGAAGCACTGCGACATTTTCCCGTATAGTAACGCCATCTAGCGGTCAAGGTTGGATGGTAACAAGCCAAACATGTCCAGAAATGAAAGTTCACAAAAAAATTCTGAAATCCAGAATTTTTCTGCGCTCAGAAAATTCCGGAAAAAAGAAATTCTCGGAATTTCGGGGGGGGGGGGTAACAGAATTCCGTAATTTTCTGACATAGACACCAATGCTGTTGCTATGTCAGTTACGTCGCTCAGCCACATCCAACTGACTCGCATGATTTCAGTATTGTTGACGTATTCGAGAGTTTCTTAACTAGAAAGATAGGGTTTTGGGTTAGGGCTTGGGGTTAGGGACCCAGCAGAAATTTCCGGAATACCGGGGGTAAAGCAGGTGTAAAGAGAAATATTCCAGAAAACAGAAATTTTTACAGAAAATTCCGGTATGCAGAAATTTTGGGAAAGATTATTAGCGTTGTTGAGTTTTCTTTGGATATTATCCAAAAAATATCAACAACGCATTTGATTAATCGAAGTTAAATGAGAAAATAACAGATAACTTGGAACCAGATCTATAGGAAATTTTTATTGGTCTGTTACACTCATATCGCTAATTCAATATAATTGAATTAATAATAATCACCGTGGTCAATGAAAACTGTAAATCTAGACACATGAGTCTATTGATAGACAAGACCGAAGTTTGTTTTATTTTGTAGTGTCTACTGATCGACTTTGGATATTTCAACAATTCTTATCAATTGATGGCTGGCAGAGCCGGTGGTCGTGGGGATGCAGTTAATCTTTAGGATGGATCAGAGGATAGGACTGCGCTGTCGGCTGGGATTTTTCTAAATGATATAGTACAAGGCCAAATTCAATTTGAAAATTTGCGTGAGCGTTCTTAGATAACGAATGGGTGAATAAAGTTAATTGAGATTTGAATTGAATTCGAATTCAATCCATCGACATCAAAACAATATTTTCCCCGTGGTGAGAATTTACTGCCGGCGTCTAATTCCTGATTCCTGTCCGGAATTGGATAAGGGCAACGGTCCGGCGTTCGATTCACTAATTATCCTATCAGGAACACTACACTAAGTGACAAACTGACACCGTCGGGATTCGAACTCGCTACCTCAGGCACCTATCACCAGCACATGACAGCCAGGGCCTTAACCGACTCCACAGTGGATGGCGAGTAGCTCAGTCGATTAAGGTGCAAATATTTTTAACTCTGGCCTTTCCCCTCGTGATTAGTTACTTTCAAGATATGTATATTCTCTCATTGATAGATAATTCTTTTGGTGGTTTCCAGATCTATTTTCAGCTTATCTCCTTATCACTACACCTGTATTGACATAACACAAACTTCCCTCCTACACGTTGAACATCTTTCATTTTTTAATAATGTTGTAAATTTTTGATCTTAGTTCACCTGATGATGGCAGTTAGGCAACTGCCGAAACGTTTTGACAAAATAAATCGAATATTTTAAAATTCTAAATTTTTCGATTGTGGAATTTTCACTCGTAATTATATCCTGTTTGTACTATATATACTTCTCGTTGTATCATGATATTTTAGTACCTGATGAAGACTGCCAGTGTTCGGTCTAGACGTTGTGCTTTTCTTAAAATCATTCCGTATTTTTCGAATTTCGATCTCATTTCATTGTAAGACTTCCATGCAATACAGATTTCACACGATCATTGTGTTTGTTCTTCATGGTTATGGGTCAAGATATGCCCCAAGTCTAGTGATTGCTGCCCTATCCTCCATCAGCACACATTCCATAGATTCTGCCGGATTCTTGATACGTCTTTTTTACTGTGCCAACCGTTTCAAATTCAAAATATATATACTCAATCACTACATCGACAAACAGACCCATGGCACGAGGGCTGTGCAATGAACACCAACCCATAAATTTTCTGTTCAGCATCGACCTCTAAGTAAAAGATCTGGGAATTTCTAAAAGGTACGAAATGAAGGTACAAAATATAGTGATATACAGCTAGCGCTCAACAGCCCCACCCCATGCCGGCGCGATCGAAGCCAGGACGACAGGCCTTAGAAGACCCGTGGCACAGGACAGGTACTATGAAATAAAAAGCGCTTTTTTAAAAACTCTCGTCAGATACGATATGCATGATTACCAAAACTCTCAAGCACAATGATCCATGAATGTAACCCTAAGCTTCTGAGCGGCATGGTCGATCCCTCGATTGGATTATCAAACACAATGAACATGCACTAAGCCTAACATTATGCAATGGAGGTTTTAAATACATAAACTACCGCGCATAGGTCAATAGAACACCACTGACTGAAAAATTCATCGAGCGTAAGATCTTATACTGAATGAATCAATGAACCTAGGATCCACAAATACGTACATAGGTTTTGTTGTTTATATGTATACTTTAAGCTACTTGATTAAAAGTTGTTATATTTCGTTTTTTGGACTGAACCCTCTATTGGTTAAGTCTTTCCAAATTATGTTCCTTCTACTACAACATCGGACATGTGGTCATATTTTTAGTCCTTCTACGATACCGGATGCGTAATTTTTTCCAATCAGTAAAAAGGATAGACGCTTCGCATTTCTATAGTAAAGCCCTAACCCCAACCCTTACCCCTTACATTCGCGAGTTCGAATCCCGACGGTGTCAGTTTGTCACTTAGTGTAGTTGCTCTGTTCCTGATAGGATAATAAGTGGGTTAAACATTTTATGTCCATAGTATCTAGGCAATTGTTTGCAATATTTTCTACTTTATTTGTTAATGTATCTTGTTTACGATTGATTTCAAATAGATGGGCCTCGAATCTATCGAATTTCTCTTCAATGATAATTTTGGTTTCTCGTTTGAATGTTGATAGGGTCGAATCGGTTACAGCTTGAATGCTTTTTTGAACGCTCTCACTCCAATTCCAAAAGTTTTACTTCGAAAATTTCATCTTCTAGTGTATTTTCATCTGGTTTAATAACATCATCTTCGATTTCGGATACAGGTTTTACTCTTTTGGCCGGTGTGGTAACACATGTAGTCGATGATGAATTGTCTGTGCTAGATTGACCTTTTTTATCGCTTGCCTTTTGATCTTGCCATAATGTTAACGATATTAAATACAGACCACCGATGCTTAAAATGTCAGCATAAATTTTTGCGTTAATAGAACTCGAGTTCCTGCCAGATTTGAACACAAATCACTCAGATCACGGGATTGAAATTCTACAAACTTCTACAAATTTCGCAACTAAATCACCATTTATACCATTATGCATCTAGTTTTTTTTAACGACGAAAAATCAAAGAACAAAGCATGACGAGGGACAATTCTCTATTCAAATATTACATACATATATTGTAGAACAGTCGACTCTGTTTATTACGGTACCGCTCTATCAAGTAATCCGCTCAAACCGGATCTTTAAAACTTTTTTGTCTGTGTTTCATTCAATTTGCTTGTTACGTTTACAGCTATACCGGTTTATCGGTCCCAGCTCCGCCGTTATAGACAGAGTCTACTGTAGTTAAGGAACACCCGAGGTGACATAGATAAAGAAAAATTTTTCTCAAAATATTTCTAAAAATCTATAACACCACGGGGATTCTGCAGAAGCGTTCTGGTGTCATAAAGAAAAAAAATATTTTTGAATTTTGATAATTAAGTCACACATAACTTTAGTGCAAGATAATGAAGTCACACGACACTTAAATGCGATTTTTCAAGTCACACATAACTTTACTGCGAGATAATCAAGTCGCACATTACATTACTGCGAGATGGTTAAGTCGCACATAACTGTCTTGCGGGATAATTAAGTCACACGAAACTTTTTTGCGACTATTTAAGTCGCATATAACTCTACTGCGAGATAATTATCTTGCACATAACGTTACTGCGACTTTTTAAGCCGCACATATATTTAATGCGAGATAATTATCTTGCACATAACTTTACTCCGACATTTCAAGTCGCACATAACTTGACTGCGAGAAAATAAAGTCTCACGAAACATTAGTGCGACATATTAAAGTTGCACAAAATTATCTGGCTGTAAAGTTATGTGCGAAAAATCAGTTCCAAAAGTCATTTAATGATTTACATTCGGTTGAATGAAATCGTGATAATGATATTGTTTGAAACTCAAATTCGCTAAATCGTGCTAGTCACTTTCAGATTGTCATGTCTGTCCAAGCACCACTAACATTTACATCACATTCAGTTATTTCTTACCTCTCTGTTGGTATAGTGTAACCAATTCTATGCCTAGCTCTCACCGCACAGACTGGTACCGATAGACTGCCTGTTTCCCACAAATAATGTCGAATGATAGTAACCCCTGTTCGACAAGGGCATATGGTACTCAGTTAAACCTTGGAATGATTACCTGACACATAATCGATTGGAAATTATGTCTGCACTAGATGAATATGCCGAGACAAACCTGTTTCCACCGAGACAAACCTGTTTTTGACGCCATAAAAAGCGTTTACAATATATCCTATGACCTAGCTTTATTTGCTATCATCAGTGTGTGGTATGTAATTCATAAATGTGTGGAGTCGTCGGGCTTCCTACGGCTTAGCAGCAACAAAACACCAACGCTGTCATATCCGATGTACTTATTTATTTACTTAGACTTGCACGATTCGATTGAAAACAACTGGATTAACAAACTAGGGGTCTAGGGATCTCATGCCTACTTGGAAGACTTAAGGGATGCTGTAAATATGATCAAAAACAAATTACTTAAAAGTTATTTGTTATTGATATGATCAATGGCAGTAGTAGTATAGGCAGCGTCAAAAAAGTACACCAGATCATGGAACAGTCTGATCCCCCAGGAATTCCCCCGGCCCCCATTCTTTTTGTAACCTCAACAAATTTTACATCCCTTGGACCACAGTTTCTACCAAATGTTATATCTTAAAAAGTACACCTGATCCTGGGACGTTAGGATTCCCCCAGCCCAAATTTTACACACCTTGGACCATAGTTTTGTCCAAATGTCATATTCGAAAAAGGTACACCTGAATCGGGACATTCGGATTCCTAAATCCCGTTCTTTTTGCTACCCTATCAAATTTCACACCCCTTGGGCCACAGTTTCCACCAAAATGTCATATCAGAAAAAGTGCTCCTAATCCTCGGATCCTCCCAGTTCAAGTTTATCTTGTCTCCTTGGACAGAAGATTCACCCAATTGTCATTTGGCCACCACCCTTTTGACCCGTATGGTCGGCCCCCTTACCAATCGCTAAGGCCAGCAACCGCCTTAGCTGGCCCCAATGAAAATTGTCACAAATTCAAGCTTTAAGAGAAATTTTCTCAGCAGAATTGTAGTCATGGATTCATGTAAGTGATTGATATTTGGGAGACAGGTGATATGTGACAAACCTGTCAAAGAGGATGGATACTTTACTGTACAATGCACTCGTATCAGCTAAGGAAATTGGGATTAAAGGCTCCGAAACCTTTTTCTCAGATGTGGACGAGGCGTACGTTGTAATTATCAGGTTTGGATATATTGTGGGGATAAAGGCGTGAGGTCAAAACTTAGAGCTGCAGAGAGGAAAGCAAAAAAGACTTACCAGCGGGTTCTACGTGAACTGACAAGCAAGTTTGAGGTGGCGTTATAGAAGGTTGATTCAAATGGAGTCGGGAACGAAAGTCAAATTTTCTCTGATTATTTGGCTATGGCTAAGGGGTAAGACGTGAAAGGTGCAAAACGCGGAAATCAGTACATGTTCCTGCTGACAAAATAGTTTCGGTTTCTGGATGTTATGAATTATTTGGCCCCTAGCACCAGTTACGACAAATGAGTGAAAGAATATGGTTGCGAACAGGAGAAATCTCATTTCCCGTAGGAGTATCTAGATGACGTAGCCAAGCTCGTAACCAAATGGTTCATCCCTAAGCTTATGGCTTTGCCCTCTCATGAGACACATACAAAACTGCTCTTACGGAGCGTATTTCACGTTCCCACACACCCCAAAAATAAGAGGCCAGAACTAATCACAAATCTTGTCCTAATCCAAACTTTGAAGACTGGCTTTCAACTCATTGTTCACACCCACTATGTTCGTTCAATTGTCCGATCGAAGACACTTAACGTCTCCGCGACGAGCGATAAACCGTTTAAAGGAGTTCATGCAAGTGTTCAGACTTACAGCGCCCTCTAACTTTACAGCACGCGTACGTAAAAACAACGCCATATCTTTTCAACACATTTTGCCCGCTCTTAATTTCAAACGGTCCAAAATAGTCCTTTCTTGTTCTCGAAATAGCGGCTCGCTGGGAGTAACTCGTTCTGTTGGAAGGTGTGAGATCTTTTGTTTGATTTCCCGACCTTTGTATCTTCGACAGATGACGCATCGAAACACTAACCGCCATATTAATTTTCCAGCTTGCACGATCCAGAAGTCCATCTTGTACAGCTCTGACAGTACTGCCTCTGTAGACATGTGACCGATTTCGTATGTGCAAACTCTATCAATCTTTCGGCTAATACAGAGATTTTCTGAATGAGAACAGGATGCCTCATATCAAACGGAGTCATGCATTACGCTAGTCTTCCATTGACGCGTATCAAACCACCGACAACGAAGGAACTTAGCTTTTCGATGTTCGACCCTTTCAGTTTTTTACCATCGCGCAGTAATTCCAGTTCATTGGAGAAGTGCGAACACTGTGCGTATTTCATAATCAAATGTTCTACTGAGTTTAAGTCACTGGTACTCAGATAGGAGAGCTTGGGGTACCTAACTGCCTGTCCTTTGAAACGTGTGACGGCTAGCAAGACTTTCGCGATATCAGCCTTTATCTTAGACCACGACAAAGGTCTTTCGAGGACAACATTAAGTCCTCTGAATGCAAGATCAGCGGGAATTGATTTGGTATCGAATGTCTCCAGCGAACAACTTTGGTACCTTCCCTAAAAGTTTCAACGTGATTCACTGCATACGTTCGGTATCTGGTTGAGTCGTTACTAATGTATCCGAGGACTATCGTATCTGTTCAATAGAAGACATCGTCAACGTGAAGATCGATCTGCTGCATTATCATATTGGTCAGCTTCACGGACAAGGTCGCACCAGTTAACTCGAGTATTGGTATAGTAATAGGCTTCAACGGAACAACTCGGGATTTACCATAAATCATCGAACAGCACACATCACCTCGTAAGCGCATGTAAATCGCTAAGCCATAGCCAATCAGACTCGCGTCTGAAAAACTATGAACCTCACAGGTTTCTGATGTACCAAATCCACATGGATTTATACTGCGATTCATAGATAAACTTTCTATCGCAGCTATTAGCTGTAGCAATGCTCTTACAGGTAATAGTCGGGGAGCTTAGCGTCAAACCTATACACAATTCGCACCTCTTCCAAAAAGATGAGCTAAAATATGCCAAATAAGGATGGACATTGGCTATCTAAGTGACTTAAAGAAGCATCTATCTTTCAAATATAGACCCACAGCTAACATATTTCCACACTGCCTTGTAAGTAAGCTAACTATCAGTCGTCGGTGGAATTATTTTCTATCAATAATCATGAAAATGATAATGATAAGTGATAAATTATCTCTTAATTTTCGAATTGCGAAAAAAACGTAGATTTTAGTTGTAACAGACATGTAAATTGAAAGTGTTACCATGGTAACCCACTAAAGGTAACTGGTTGCAAAATTAATTTTTTTCAGAGGGGGATATCCAGGGAAGTTTTAAGATTGGTTTCAAAAAAATTTATTTCAACAGTCGGCTATGAGGCAAAAAAAATCCGACACGGTTTTTGTATAAAAATGACGAAAAAAAGTTTTTCGGATTTGATTATATGGAATGAGCGCATAAACATCTCCCAGGAACCGAATTTCCATGAATTTTCCACTATTAGTTTCTGAGTTATTCAAATAAAATGCTAATAAGGTGTGGGTCCCTAAAAAACAATGCATAATGCCGTTGCTATTGAAACCCGCACTCCTTCTGAAAATGAGCGCAAATCAACCCTCTATCAACCTACAAAGTTTGGAAAGGGTACGAATTTTGTATAGGTTTGACGCTAAACTCCCCGACTATAATAAAAATGGTGCATTAGAATCCATTGGATCATAAATCGAACAAATGGTCGACAGAACAACTCTACGAGTAACCGGATGATGGTCTTGGATTTTGATCTCGAAATGAAACGAATCTGAGCTTGGTTTCCAACTTACCCCAAGGGCAGGATCTGCAGGTAAATCGTCAACCGTAAGATTTAGAGTCTGTATGGTCTTCGTTCGCTCCTTCGCTGGTATAGTTTCTAAGATGGATGCGTGGTTCGAAGACCATTGCGTCAAACGGAAACTGCTGCGAGAACATACCGCAATAAGTTCATGTCGTAGACGTTTCGCATCGCTAACTGGGCATGAGACATTCGTCCAAATA
>JAYMFW010053774.1:0-11097 GCA_036785005.1 Tubulanus punctatus | reverse complement strand
TTTGTTCTGGAAGTCACAATGCAGCCAGAGCAATTTACTGGAATACATTAGAAATGAGCTTATGAAGTTGTATTTTTACATTTATTTGTCTAAAAACAAAAAATGCCTTCAAAAGTTTCTACTTTCTTCACACATTGGAAATCTTTTTATTTTCGTCCACTTAAGAGTAGTCTACTTACTGAGTCATGCGAAAAATTAGCGTAAATGTGATTTTATCGAATGGTCAAGTGGCATGAATCTGGGCGTAGTGCTATGACATTTTAGTTGCGTTGTTGGGGCGATCTGAGCCCACCTTTAGATTTCTTGATTGTTTGTGCATATCACCCTAATTAATTGTGATGAAAAAGCTTCAGAAGGGTTTTCAGTGAATTAAAGGTAGTTATAATGTCAAGTACTTAAAACGCGGTGATATTTTTTTCCATTGTTCAATGCTTTGATTTCATCTCGCCGTATGACATCCATACATTAATTATGACTATTATCCCGACATATACCGATGACTAGATAAATTGCATTTGCTTCGTTGACACATCTGATGATTCATATATTGTCGTCCATACTATAAATTCTCATTCATAAAGGTCTTTTTTCACCAGTTTCTCATTTATCTACGATGGCTGTCTCATCATCGTCAGTCAGTCGTGCTTGCCGTGTTTGCTTATATATGTATATATATATACACATGCGTACTCACGTAATTATCCACTATAATATTACATATCTAGCTCAGAAATATATTGCTGCCACTAACATTTCGAGAAAATGGAATAGACTTTATTGTAAAAACATGGATTTTTCTATAAACATTCTTGATATTGAGTCATCCGACTCGACGTATCTATTTAGTTATCAAGAAAAGAAGGTAAATGTCTTATTGATGTGCTCTGCTGTGGAAGTTATTGAAGGGTCGATCGCTTGTGAATAATAGATCATTTTTGACAAAAATTATGTCACAATAAAGGACACTTCAACAAAAAATTACAAATCCATGGACAGTCATCAATATACTAGTAGATTATGATAACATTCCTGATATTTTTTTAGAATTCTATCTGCCTTAGTCATTTTTTCTGACGTTGCGAGCAGGCATCGAAATAGTTCTCTTTGCTACATATCGGTGTTTTTTTGGTCCAGAAAAAATGGCCAGAGCCTGCAAGCCTCAAGGGGCATCGGAAAGATACACGCGGTGTGCAAGAGTAAGATTTCTTTGGTCGCTGAATTGTAGATTATGTAACACACACTGCGTTCGATAAACGAGTTATGAATAATTCTATATGTCAACGGTGACAGTGCACACTTGAGCAGATTCATTTGTGATTTTGTATGTACGCGAATTCTAGTGGACCCCTGGAATTGTCCCCAATGGATTTGCTAAATACAGAAGGAAAACAGGAGCTAACCATCAACCATCACATACTCCTCTTCTTAACACCCACAATAAAAATTATCAAATTCCGGCATTTTAGCTCATTTTACGCACCCTCTCATTCTTTGCCACATTCACCTGGCACAATTTTATAACATCGTGAATCATCTACCAATCAGATCAGTTGTATGTAGTGACAACTCATAGGGTCAAGTAGACGCTTACATTGATGGATACAAAAACTTGTATACATGTCAATGTGCTGGATAATTTCTGGTCTGATGGCTAATGATATATCTCCAATATGATAAAACTGGTGGAAAAGTCAGGTAAAATGATGACACTAGTACATAGGGGTATAGGTTTCTGAAGGGGTCAATATTTCTAAATCAAAGATTACATGTGTTTCGAGCATGATATTTAACCCCAAAAAGCGATCATGTGAGTATATGTGAACTACCTGGAGATGCGTCCAGAGGACATTGTTGACCATGTCACTCTGTGTGGTCATCAAAATATAGGGTAAAAGGTGAATATATACACCACTTATTTATAGAAAATTAAGACATTTTGAAAAAATTTCCAACCATAAAAAGGGTACAAAAATATCTGACCGTGATGGATGTCTAAATATTGAGAAACTAATGGAATGTATGATGGCATTCATTTTATATTCATTTGATTCTTATGCCTTCATGGAAATTACAAAATTAAAACTGGCTCATAGAAATTCAAGTTGCAATCGCAAACAGTTACAAATATTATGATGCTATTTTATATTCAATGACATTATATGCCACCTAAGAGGCACCAATCAATTTAGTTTTCTTGTTTCAAAATTTGTATGATGGACAATGTTTGGTAATGAAAACCATTTGTGCCTTTGCCGCTTTCAAAATTGTGTTCTCTTCATCAATAATTTCAATGACAATCTTGCTGGTTTTAGTGAACCAAAATATAAGGTATGCCTTGAATGCTGAGTGATGATAGAAAAATTGACTTTTTAAAGATATTTATTCAAGCTAACCCTGTTTGTGGTTTTTTGAAATAGTCTCAGATAAATGTGGATTTTTTAAGACAAAATCAACAATATCATATATACTTACTTTGTTTCTAGCTTGCTCAGTTCATAAATGTGAATTAAAACATTTTATGTTTAAAATCTCTCAGAGGAACAATTATTCATTAGAATCTCACCATTTTAATGATACATTTAATTCCCGTAAGGTATACACTGATGTCTATGTAGCCACCTACATAAATATGAATAATTAATTCAGAAATGATCATGTTTTTACAATATTCAAATGTTGAAGTGACTAAACAGACAGTACAAACAGGATATCATCGTTTTTTAAGCTATGTATGTTGACATCGTTTTTCACTAATTCAATGACATAGTTTCAATTGGCAATATTTCTTAAAGGTTGAACAGAATTATCATAAACAAGTCTTTTTTCAAGTAATAAATTCAGCGGTATATCAAGACTAACTCGGAAGAAACTGCGATCCAACTCTGCCGATTCGATCTGCTATGAATACGTGATTTTTCATTGACTGTGAACACACGTGTGTAATCTAACAGTCGCAAATAACACAATTATGGAATACACATCGTCTGCACTGACAAAATCGTTGTTTTTATATTTGCTGTACCTGTGAATTTCGACACATTTCTTGGATTCAAGATAGCCTGGGATGGAATTAAACCATGTCACTCGCGTAAAATGACATCGTCAGAAATATTTTGTGCTCTATTTATTTTCGAAAATGTCTCGATTTAATGGGGAACTGGCTCACCGGCTATGCCAATAGATGTCGACACTCAGAACTCGATTATAGTTCCTCGACTTTAGTTCATTTTCAATTGACTTCGACCACAATTTAATGGGAGTCACCGCAGGTATTATTTTCGTGGTTTTCTATTGCAATTTCCGTCTATTGATTATGGAAAATTGATAAGTCAGAGAAATGAGAATGTTATTTAACTGAAACTGAGAAGAAATTAAAAGTCCATAACCAACTTCATACTATCAATCCTAGCGGTAACAGGTGGAATCCTCGATTGCCACAGTACACTAGCCGGTACCCCATTGGCTCATTTCTCCCTTTTCCTTATATTCTATGACCAGGGTAACACGGTCAAAGTGCCCTTTTTGGTATGTCACATGGATAAGCCTTCGTATCTGCCCCTAATGTTACCTGCCATTTCGTCTATGAAAATTATATGTGATTTCCATCATGAGATCGAATTTCACACATATGCGCCAGGCCGACCCAGTCCCCAATCCTACTGCATGGAAAGAACTTGTTCTATGTTCTATGATTCAGTCAGAGGTCGTAGAAGTCATTAAGCGTGCTGTTTTATGAAATTGCTCACTTGTTACAAATCTCCGTATTTTTTATTTGATTGATTAATTGTTAGCCCCAATTTACTATAACTCTTTTCAAAAAGATATTTTATTGAATTTAGGTCTCTATCATATTCATTAACTCGGTAGTCACATCTCACCTAAAATTTATTGTGTAGATGTATTTTAGTGTCAAAAAATTTTTGCCATGATGTTTGATAAGTCAATGTTTAAATTGAAAGTATGGGTGTCAACCTGAGTTGCATCTACTGATAACAAAAAGTGCTGATCAACACGATAATCTGGCAGAATTTAGTTCAACCTGAGCTGGGAAGTTAATCATTTATGGACATGTGTATGTATTATGAAATATGATTGTACATATTAATCTTTGTTGAAGATGATTGTTATTTTTTTTCTGAAAATCATACGGCTTTGTCAACTAAGATGAAGAAACTATTCCTGTTCTCAGAAAGTGTGTATGAGTGATTCCTGTCCGTAATTGGCAATTATCTTGTGTAATCAGTACACGGTGAATATGTCCATTGGCGAATCTAAACTCTGAAGACAACACGCCATTGACAAGGATTGAGCACTTTGAAAAAAGTTTTTCGAGAATCACTCTTGAACTGTAGACTACCAGTATTATTATCCATTTAAGTATTAATTATTCATAAACATCTAATTCTGAAACATTAATTCCTCCAGTATTTTTATATATATACACATGTATAATATATATATTTCTAATTTAGCCTTGGTCGGTTATTGTACGTGATCATTGTTGAAATTCTTACGCACTTAATTATTTCAAAGAAAATTTCAATCCCAGCTATGTTACTATACAATAGCCTAGCATAAGACTTGAGTATATTTTCTAATCATTAGCTAGCAGTTATTCATCTAAAAACACACTTGAAATTACTAAATACTTACAAATAATACATTAACACAACATGTCTAATGGATATTTTTGTGAGATGGCTCAGTGCCTCTAGTATTACATAGATGGACAGACAATGCCCATAATCAGATCTCTAAAGAATTCTTTCATATGCAAGTTTAATTGTTCCCACTTATGGATTAAGTTAGTTACATCAAATTACACAATAGAATCAAACCTCTTTAGGATGTTAGTATATTCAGAGATGATGTTTTGTTGAGCCCTATTCTATGGAAGTTTTTAGCCAAGCCTCGGGTGTATTTTCAAACATATATTGCCTACATACATCATGTACTCTCCTCATAGTTAGTTTCATCTTCAACTATCGCTGACAATCTTTATCAGGATTTTGGAATTACCGAACATTTCTGTCGCTATAAGGTATGGAAAGCTATAAGGTATATTCAAGTAATCTGCACTTTTTCGCATAATTATTTTCACTGATGATAAACCTGAAAAATAATTTGTGAGTCAATAAATACATGTACTAAATTTCCAAGATAATTGGAAATTTAGATGATTCAACCTTTCAGCAGATAACTATTTCACCTGCCGTTACATTGGAATTACAAATTATTTAAATTTCCATTTTGGCTTTTTAAGTCGCGTTCTGGCCCAGATTTGGCACGGGCCAAATTTGTGTGAGCGTTCACACGATCGTTTTTAGAATCGGTTCCAAACGCTTCTGCGGCATACGATGACAAACAAGGCGGCCCGATTACTACACTGCTCTCCAGGAGTCAGGGAGGAAACGTCGACGCCCTCGAACCCAGTATATATCTCATCCAGTTCTTTTCTTGCCCTGCCTGATCTGTTGTTGTCCACTACTTTCTTGTAGGCAGCCCGCCATTTCTTAAGTTTATTCGAGACCTGTTCGACTGTACGCTCGTAACCCTTCAGCAATAATTCGGCGACAATTTTATCACCGAATTTTGGCACTGAAAAACGCTCGTGTGAACGCTCGGTCCAGGCCAAATTTGGCCCGTGCCAGATTCGCTCGTCTGAACGCAACTTTAGTATTAATTCAACAAACTACAGATTCATTGTGATTGCTGGTCATTGTTTTTGAAAAACTTGTCAAACTATCATGGATTGTATGATATTGCAGCAGGGGTGGGTCTTTTATGAGGGGATGGACCAGATTTTTAAAAAGGCACATTTTGAAGATGTTAGAGACTGTAGAAGCGACAGTAGGAAGCGCACAAAGTAATTGAGAGATATTCAACGGATCGTCTGTCTTAAGATGAAACATTAGGAGCAATGCCAGCTGAAAAAAGGAGTATAACAAAACTAAATAGAATAAAATTTGACTTTCGAAATATTTGTGTTTTCAACAAATTTAGTTAAGGGGGTGCGGGTTGAAGCCAACCGAAACAATTATGATGATATTAGCTACAATGTTTTAGCATACAATTTCCATTAAATTCAGTATTTATCACAAGAATTTTCCAGAGATAAACCACAGTCACACCATTCGATTTATTCAAATTGTACAACTAGCCTGTGCCTGGTACAGAGCAATTTAGTGTTTACACTACACAGCTCAGGAGTACTCAAAAGCCATGATTGGTGATGCACCATCCTACCTGCTAGATGTCGCATAAAACTTTGCAATTAAAGGCCCGCCTCCAAATGTTGATTAGAGCTCCTATCGTACTATTATTAGCCACAATTTAGTTTTTGAATCAAATGAATGAAACATGCAGTTTTTCAAACCCCAAAGTAAAACAGAAGTATCGTACAGAGTGACCTCATTTAAGGTGTTTTTATCTTAGCTAATCTCACCAAAGTGTAACACCACGTGGTACAAATTAAATCGTAAGTGATTTGATTATAAATATGAAATTTGTGATTTAATTCGATTTGCTTAAATAAACACCTTTAGCACGGGCTGAATACGTTCATACACAGAAATTTGGCACAGAGTAATTTTCAGCACGATTGATTACTGGTGACACTCTTGGGGTTAACCATTGTATTTGCAGGCATAGTCAAGCCATCTGGCTTACACATATTATCACATATTTCATAAACATTAAGAAAATTATGATAAAATTCCAACATTGCTGCATATGTGTATGTTTGTATATATATACACATAAGTAAATATACATCTGCTGCTTTTTGGATCTATTGTTTAGTTGTAATGGTATTTGTGTAAAATTTTCATTGTTGAACATAATTTTTCATCCCAGTATATATTTGTTAAAAAGACAATATGTATTCTTGCATATGTGAATATGAAGTTGCATATGTGGCAACTCTTTGAGATATTGAATGGTGTCTATTGTGTTTTATTTTCAGCGCTATTTCAATTTTGTTGACAGTTTTTATTAATATTTTCTATTTTTTTTGTCTTTTCAGCTTTTACAAGAAGAGCCAATTTTGGAAAGTGAATTTGAATATATCGTGTATCGTTAATCATATTATGGACTCAACTATGTGTAGTATAGGACAAACGATGCCTAATTCATTTCTGGGCAGTGCCAAAGACACCGATTCGATCAAATCTTGTGCTATGACTGATATGTTCTCACAACGCCCACGTAATAAGCGAAAAGACTTTTACCCGAACGGTATAATGCGAATGCCTGAAGAGGGCGCCGCTGATTTATCAAATGATGACATGAACTCTGAAGGTGAATCAGATCCCGACAGTCCGATCCCTATGAACTTAAAAGATGACACCAGTTTCCAAGATAATGGAATGGATCTGACACCTCAACGCCACCAAGAGGTAGACCAGAGAATTAAGTATGCTGACGCGGTAAATGATTTTGCAGGATTGAACGGTTTGAAGATTCCAACAGCATTCACATCAGCAATGGATTTTCAACAACAGCAGCAACAGTTACAGTACCATTTACAACAGCTGCAGCAACAAACTCAGGAGAATCAACGGCAATTCCAACAGCAAATCCAACAACAAATCGAACATCAGCAACTACAAATGAAACAGCAACAACAGCATAATATTCCATTAAACATAAAAACAGAACCCGGATTGATGGCGCCAAATGGTTTGAATCTAAGCTCACCAACGTCAGCACCAATAAATGGGTTCCCGATGCACCCAACTGCACCACCTCAAAATTCGCCGCAAAATCACCAAAAACTGCCGCAGAACAATAACATCAGTAATGGCGGTAACATCATGGGTGGAGATATTCCGATTGATTTCAGCACAAATACTGCTCAAGTCAAACAGGAAAAAATTGATGCTCAGGATACTCCTCTGGAGATGCGTTCCCCGTACGGGGCATACCAGAATGGAGCAGTACCAACAGACATTCATCCCAATGATCTAACCAATGAATACATGTGTCGTCATTGTCGGCGGCCATTTAAGTCTCAGATAAATCTTGATCGTCACATGGAGAAAGCCCACAATCCGAAGAACAGTAAAATATTTACTTGTTTACTGTGTCCTTATACGACGAAATTCTACAGCAATATGTATGTTCACATTCGCACCCACACAGGTATGTACTGGCTGATGTATCTAAAATGAATCCCAACCATTCCTCTTAGGCATAACATAGAGATCATTGGATCGTAAAAATATCTAGTTTGTATGGTAGGAATAAATGGAAATTGCAAAACCTTTACATTAACAAATGTTTGACATTTTTCATTATTGTCATGTCATACTTAACTTTGAATTAGGCGGACATTCTGGTTAAAATAAGCAATTTTTTAGGAAATATTTCAAACTTAAGGAAATACAGATTAGAATTTTGTCTTGTAAACTTATACTTTTGATGAACTATTAGTTTTTGAATCATCCACCAGCTGGCAGTAGGTTTCAGTGATCGGGATTCTAGATTATGATGCACATGTCCGGACTGAGTCAATGCATCAGTAATGGCTGTGAGAACAAAGAAAAATAAACCCTTTGGACAAGTGATATACATGTATGCGTTATTGAATATGATTCATACGTCACAATCAATTTATTGCCATTATCTTACTTTTTATGATGAGTAGTGGAAAAACTTATTTCATCTGTTAGTGTTATTTCTAGTGACAATCTTTTTTTAGTCAGGTTTTTACTATAAATAGAATTTTGTTGATCTGATTGCTTGGTTCAAAAATTTATCTATTGTGGCCCTGCACCAATATTCCATGTCATAATCATACACTATACTGATATATGCATATTAATTGTATTTTTCAGGTGATAAACCATACTGGTGTGGTGCTTGTGGGGCTTCGTTCAGTCAGGGAAGCTCACTAAAAATCCATATCATATCGAAACACGGAGGCAACAAAAAGTACTTCATACTTGACCGTAAACTTGGCAAAGCAAACTTGCTCCGATTCTGGCAACGTCGCGATTCTGGCTCACATGCCAATGATGATCGTGATATCAAACCGGATATTAATGCGCTGAATGCGATGATGTCTGGTGACATGGCTAACAAGGGTCTTATTCACAACAACAACACCGACTCCGTCGATGGGCACATGCCCAATCCGAACATGAATCCAGCCTTCATGGGTGCACAAAACCAACTTGGTAGTTTTGGTATGTTGCCAAACAGTATGAATATGCTTAATCCAATGATGAATCCATTAGGTTTGAACCTTTTGACACCGAATCCTCTGACAGCGCCAAACCTGATGATGGGAGGCATGAATTTGAATGGTATGAACGGGAACATGTTCATGCCACCTCAGGGCCTGTTAAATGGACTCAATCTGAAAAACTCTGCTTTTTTTACAAAAACGACCAAGTTTGATCTGGAACATGTACGGAACAATGAAAATAAACCGCCGTTGAACAAACAGCCCATTATAAATGGTAACAGTAATGAAAATAAAAACATTCTGAACAATTTGAATGTTCATCCAGACAATAGTCTCATACCGAACATGAACGCAATATTACAGGGTCAAGCGAAACTTGGATTAGATATTCCAGATTTTAGTCGAAAATTTAGCAACAACAATCAGCAACCACAACAACTGTCGTCACCACCTTCTGAACCAGAGAATTTATCTGTTTCTCATACTTCTCCAGTGAGCAGTCGCCATAACACACCATCACCGAGTCCAAAACAAAATTCAGTCTGTTCCCCAAAATCAGTGCAGTTGCGTACAACAACTCCATCTCCATCTCATTTACAAAATGAGCTTCATCAGCAGCAAACACACCAAGGATCACAACTCGAATCAACTCCTACCACAGCTGCTATGACTGTTTCTCCAAACAGTGTCAGCACTGGATCATTGCATCATAACCATTCTCACAATACCAGCACATCGAGTGATGCATCCCATGACAGCAAGAAAAGTGGAGCCAGCACTGGTCCATCTGATGACTGCCCTTATGAGCAGAAACTTAAAGACTTGCGCAAAAATGTTGTGCGTATGTTGCACATGATGTTGCCTGATTTGCCAATGGACAAAGAAATGAATCGTGAAAGCGAAGATGTAGATCTGATGTTGATGGATGTTATACGCAGTACGGTAACTGATATTGGTGAATAGTAAGTTCTGCTTGCATATCTTGTAACAAAATAAGTGTTCAAAAGACAATTGTGGGATGAGCTTGGTGAACTGGTAGATTTAACTTTTCAAAGACTTTGAAAGTTAGAGATTGTGCATATCAAAAACTGAATAGACATAGACATTATGGAGTGATATTCTTATCATATATCCCATCGAAATCATGTAAATGTTGTGGTCAACTGTACTTAACTGAATAGATCTTCATGTGTATATAAAATAGAAAGTTATGTACATGTAGATGTATTTGTATTTTATATGAATTATCAAGATATTTGAACATTCATATGAAAGAGCGTCAGAGGATAATGGACAATGCTTGAACACTTACCTGTTCTAAGGTTTAGATTTCCATGACATAAAGATGGTGATGTACGCTGTTTATGTCAGCCACTAGATAAAGATATACATATTTATATAGTTACTAACCATAATGGTAATATTTGTAATGAGAATGTTGATAATATTAGAAGTTATGATGATATCAATGATGATGATAATAATCGCTAAGTGTATGCTCAATGTTCATTGGTCAGCCTGTCATAACGTATTAGATTGTTATAGGTGTTGATTCATGGCGTGAACAATGGTATACATATCTACATATAACATATATTTATACATAAAAAACAGCCTTGTAATGTTAGTGAGGTTGATGTTGTCATCTATGTTGTTATGGTTCATCCATATATACCTGCCACTCTGAACTCTAAACGTGCCATATTTTATAGGGTATAACCACATGTACATGATGTCTATCATCTAAATCTTGCTCACTAAAGTTGTTAGTGTGACAGTTTACATATCTTCTTGTGTTTGTCAGGGTTTTCTGCCTCACAGCTGAAAAAGCCTATTTTTAGCCCACTTGGGACTTTAGTCCCAGCGGGCTATTGCGTTCGGTTTTCGTCCGTCGTCCGTCCGTCCGT